>PVLC010043734.1:0-12434 GCA_004027655.1 Graphiurus murinus
ACACGTCTTTATAACACATTGGATTCCTAATTAGGTATCACCAGTAGTCATTGGCACAGCTGATCACTTAAGCACAGGGTCAGGTTTGTATGATTTCCATGTTCCTAAATAGAAAAAGAAAAGCAAAACAAGATGAAAGAATCCAAGGCATTTCAACACTGGGGTGCTTTCTTAAATAGAGTAATGTCATGGGAGTGGGGTATACAGGCGATCAAGGCCTTGGACCTCTCTCTACTCTGTCAGTGGAGACGGGTTGCAGTCAGAGGGGGCGTCAGTACAGCAGGCTGCTGGACTGGTATAGCTGCCTCTTGCTGGAGGGGATGTACTCATTGAGCTGGCCCTGGGGCTGTGGTTAGGAGAGCCCACCCCGTGGAGGATGTCCTGAATGTGCTGCACAATCAGGTTGATGTCCACTGGGTTATCTGTGCCTCTGGGAATGATCAGGTCAGCATACTTCTTTGTTGGCAAGCAGAATTCCTCAAAGGCAGGCTTGAGGGAAGTAAAGTACTGAGATAAAATCTGCTCGAGGTCCCTTCCTCTTTTGAGGATGTCCCTTAATATTCTTCGGGAGAGCCGGGTGTCCAAATCTGTGTCCACAAAGAGCTTCAAGTGGAACCGTTCTCACACCTGCTGAGAGTGGAAGGCCAGGATCCCTTCAGAGATCACCACGTCCGCGGGATGGACAGTGACCATCTTCTTCTTCCGGGAATGGGAGGTGAAGTCGTACACAGAGATCTGCACCATCTTCCCTTCTGAGATGTCCTGGAGTGGTTTTTTTTTGCGGTACTAGAGATCGAACTCAGGGGCATTCTACCTCCGAGCTATACCCCCCAGCCCTATTTTTTATTCTTTATTTTGAAACCGAGTCTCACTAAGTTGCGGAGTGCCTCACTAGGTAGCTGAGGCTGGCCGCAAACCCGGATCCTCCAGTCTCAGCCTCCCGAATGCTGGGATTACAAGCATGCGCCACGCCTGGCTCCCTGGAGTGTTTTGAAGATGAGCTCGTTGTCAAAGGCATCTGGGTGGTCAAAATTGAACTGCCCTTCAGGGTTTTGTCCTTCTGTTTGAAAGTGAGGACATGGTAGAAGCTATTCTGGCTGACAACGACCACCTGCTCTTGGCGGTAGCCCACCTCGTTCTGCCCCAGGAGCAGATCTTGGTGCAGATGGAAGACTTGACGCTGGCGGTGCCGCCGCTGATGCCGATCAGGAAGGGGCTGTGGCCGAAGGGCCTGCTGGTGGCTCTGCAGGGTCTGCTGGCTGTCTACGGCCATGGCTCACTGCTGTGCAGCCTGCAATCCGGTCATCCGGTCACCTGCCCAACACCCAGGCGGAGGCAGAATGTGCTATGAGAAATCTGTCAATGGCAGTCAGCAGTAGCTCTGGCTTCTCCCAAACTCATCAGCTGCAAACTCCTAATAGTTTTTTTTTTTTTTTATTAATCACTATCTAATAACTAATTGTGGAAGAGGTGAATTTAACACTAACAAACCCCTAACTCCTTCTATTCTTCCATTACAGTTACATCACTGCTAAGGTTTCAGTATAGTGTATCACTTCCAAAATATTGACTTAATTAATTAATTTTTGGCAGTACTGGAGATTGAACCCAGGGCCATTCTACCTCCAAGATATAGCCCTATTTTTTTTTTATTTTTATTTTTATTTTTTTTGCGGTACTGGGGATTGAACTCAGGGGCATTCTACCTCCGAGCTATACCCCCAGCCCTATTTTTTATTCTTTATTTTGAAACCGAGTCTCACTAAGTTGCGGAGTGCCTCACTAGGTAGCTGAGGCTGGCCTCGAACCTGGATCGTCCGGTCTCAGCCTCCCAAATGCTGGGATTACAAGCGTGCTCCACCACGCCCGCCTCCCTAGCCCTATTTTTAATTCTTTATTTAAAACAGGGTCTCACTAAGTCCCTTAGGGCCTCACTAAGTAGCTGAAGCTGGCCACAAGCCTGCAATCCTCCAGTCTCAGTCTCCTAAGTACTAGGATTAGAAGGGTGCTCCATCATGCCTGGCTCCAAAATGTTGAATAAATTTAATTGCCAATTGCCAATAGTATTGAGAGATGGTGAGGTAATGGGGCTTTTTTTCTTTGTGGTACTGAGGATTGAATCCAGGGGCATTCTACCTCTAAGCTATAACCCAGCCCTTTTTTGTTTTGAAACAGGGTCTTGCTGGTTTACTGAAGTTGTCCTCTTACCTGTGATACTCCCATCCCAGCCTTCCAAATACTGAGATTATAGGCATGTGCCACCATGCCCAGCTGGTGGGGCATTAAAGAGAGATTGATGTCTTTCTTTGAGGAGTGGATTAATTATTGGGTTAGTTATCTCTAGAGTTAATTGCTATGACATGAGGCCATCCCTTGTGCTTTGCCTCTTCCACATGTATCCTCTTGTTTTTCCACTTTTCCTACATGGAATGAAATAGCATGAGGCCCTCATCCAGTAATGATGCTATACTCTTGGACTATCCAGTTCTTTATAAATCACCCAATCTTGGGTATTCTAACAACACAAAGCAGACTAAGACAAGCATTTCACATGTTTTGTGAAAATTTTTACTTATTTTTACTGTCTAATTACCTACAGCTGTGGTTTGGAAGTATCTTCCCAAATGCTGTGTGTGTGTGTGTGTGTGTGTGTGTGTGTGTGTGTGTGTGTGTGTTATTGGAGATTGAACCCAGGGGGGGCTTTCTACCTCCAGGCTACACCCCCAGTCCTATTTTATTTTCTATTTTGATATTTTGAAACAGGGTCTTGCTAGGTTGATGAGAGTCTCACTACTTGCTAAGGCTGTCCTCAAACCTGTAATCTTCCTGTCTCAGCCTCCAAGTACTGGGATTACAGGTGTGCACCACCATGCCTAGCTCCGAATGCTTTATTGGAAGCTTAATGCCAAATCAACAGTTAGAGGCAGGATTTTTTTTTTTTTTTTCTGTGTGTGTGGTACTGAAAGTTTGAACCCAGGGGTGTTCTATCTCTGAACTAGATCCTCAACCCTATTTTTTTCTTTATTTTGAAACAGGGTCTTACCTAGTTGTAGAGGGCCTCACTAACTTACCGAGGCTGGTGGCAAACCTTTGATCCTCCCATCTCAGCCTCCCAAGTACTGGGATTACAGGTGTGTCCCCCCACCTTTGAGAAGCAATAGACCTGCTGGTTCTACCTTCATGATTGGATCAGTGCTTATTATAAAAGCACACGAGGCAGCACTTTTCGTCTCTTGCTGTCTCTCACCCTCTTACCTTCTACCACAGGATGGGATTATTCGGAGTTTATGGTGTATCCTAATTCTCCATCATAGTGAGATTCAAAGCGATACATAAATACATGCACACATCACTTGGTTATTTCCCTCCATATCTTACCCTACTCCTCCTTCTTCCCTCCCCCATGTTAGTGAGCTGGTAGCATTTTCTAAGGCTGAAAATTTGTGGAAGAAAGGCATAAATTATTTATGTTGAACCTGTATTGGCTATTGATAAGAGGAGTGGGTTAATGCTAAAGGGTGAAGTTTAGGGACAGGGATGCAGACCATAAGGAGGAATAATTGTTGTTTCTGGATTAGTTAGGGTGGTAAGCAGGATGTGGTAGCACCCTGGGGATCATGATGGAATTTGAGTTAAAATTTTAACACACAGTCAAGAATGCGAAATGGTCTTTTGTTCTCAGCCTGTAGCTTGTTAACTGATTAACCTCTATCTTTCCTCCTCTGCATCCTTTGGTCCTTCTAATTAAATTTAGGGCATCTTGGAATTTTTCTCTCATCAGTCTATTTCATTCTTGCACCTGCTGGATAGTTGATTGGATGTGGAATTCTGGGTTAGATCTTCCTGTCTCAGCCTCCCAAGTACTGGAATTGCAAGCGTGCACCACCAGGTCTGGCACGAGACCCTATTTCAAGACAAAACAAAGCTGGGCATGGTGGCACACGCTTGTAATCCCAGTACTTGGGAGGCTAGACAGGAGGATCCAGGTTCTCGGCCAGCCTCAGCTACTTAGTGAGGTCCTCCACAACTTAGTGAGACCCTGTTTCAAACTAAAGAATAAAATAGGACTGGGGGTGTAGCTCAGAGGTAGAATGCCCTTGGGTTCAATCCCCAGTACCACAACAAAACAAAAAAAATTTTTAAAGGGCTGGGGGCATAGCTCAGAGGTATAGAATGCCCCTGGGTTCAATCCCCAGTACCACACACACACACAAAAAAAGACCTTAAAAAATTGATTCAGTAATTTCAGTTGAGGGAATTTTGCCAAAGGAAATGCAAAGAGATGCTTATAAAAGTTTATATTAATGTACATCACAGAGTTGTTCTAGTAAAAATTATAAATAACTTAAATTTCAACAGTAATTAAACAATTTTCATTTAATATATTATAAATTTTAAAAAGAGAATTCCGGGTTAGACATAATTTTACTTAGGAATGTTGAAGGCTTTGCTCTCTTGTCTCCCAGTTTTGCTGCTGAGAAAACTGATGCCATTCTGATTCTTGATCCTTTGTATGTGACCTATTTTCCTCTCTGGAACTTTTTATAGATTCCTCTCTTTATATCTGGTGTGCTGGAATTTCAAAATAATATACCTGGTTGTGGGTTTCTTTTTTTAAAGTAATCATGACCTTGGTAAACCTTTTATTCTAAAACTCTTGTTCTTAAGTTATGGGATTTTTTTTAACATTACATCTTTGATAATTTCTTCACCTGTTCTCTCTCTCTCTTCCCTTTCTGGACCTCCTTTTAATTAATGATTGAACTTGCTAAACTGATCTTCATTTTCTTACCTTCTCTCTCCTCTCGCCCCTCCCCTCTCTCCATATGTATATATAAATAGGGCTGGGGGTGTAGCTCAGAGGTAGATTGCCCCTGGGTTCAATCCTCAGTACCACAAAAAAAAAGGGGATGGGGATATAGCTCAGAAGTAGAAGTAGAAGGCCTCTGGGTTCAAAGAAGAAAGAAGGAAGAAGAAGATGTGTGTGTATATATATGTACATGTATATATCTATCTATATACATGTATGTGTATGTATAGAGAGAATATATTGTTATATATATTAGAATATATATTGTTATATATGTAGTTACAATATATTGTTCTAACCTCTGGGAAATTTCCTTAACTGTATCTTCCAGCACTTCTATTGAATTTTTAAAAATTCTATCATTATTTTATATAACTTTCATATATATGTATATATATGAGCCCTTGACTATATAAATATATATTATATATGTTTTGTGGTATTGGGGATTGTCCTCAGGGGCAGTCTAACTATGAGCTACATCCCCAGCCCTCAATGGCTCTTCTTTTTTTTTTTTTTTTAAGCAATTTTCTTTTTCTTTTTTTTTTTTTTTTTTCAGTACTGAGGATTGAACCCAAGGGCATTCTACTTTCAAGCTCCACCCCCAACCCTATATTTAATTCTTTATTTTGTAACAGGGTCTCACTAGGTAGCTGAGGCTGGCCACCAACCTTTGATCCTCCTGTCTCAGCCTCCCAAGTACTGGGATTACAAGCGTGTGCCACGATGCCCAGCTTCAAGGACTCTTCTAAAAGGAGTTTCATGTGCTTATTTTGTAGGATGTCATTATTTCTTCTTCTTCTTCTTCTTCTTCTTCTTCTTCTTCTTCTTCTTCTTCTTCCTCCTCCTCCTCCTCCTCCTTTTTATTCTTTCTTCTTTGAACCCAGGGGTCTTCTACTTCTATCTCCAAGCTATATCCCCAGCCCTTTGTGTGTGTGTATTGTATTGGGGATTGAACCAAGGGACATTCTACCTCCGAGTGACATTCCCAGCCTTTTTTATTTTCTGTTTTGAAACAAGGTCTCACTAGGTTATTAAGAGTCTTGCTATTGCTGAGGCTGATCTTAAACCTGCAGTCCTCCTATCTTAGCCTCCCAAATACTGGGATTACAGGTATGCATCACCACACCCAGCTTAGAGTGAAGCATTGTATTTGTGTATGTGGTGGGGTACTGGTAATTGAACCTGAGGCATTCTACCTCCATGCTACACCCCCAGCCCAAGTTTTTATTTCTTATTGGGAAACAGGTCTTGTTAGGTTGCTGAGAGCCTGGCTAAATTGTCCAGGCTGGCTTCGAACCTGTGATCCTCCTGTCTCAGCCTCCCAAGTACTGGGATTACAGGCATGTGCCACCATGTCCTGCTAAGAGTGGAAGCATTTAAAAAGTCTACAGACTACTTCCTGCAGGCACGGAGCCTGTGACCGAGTTCTTGGCGTTTCCTGGTATCCCAGAAGATGGCCCTAGAGACGGTGCCGAAGGACCTGCGGCATCTGCGGGCTTGTTTGCTGTGTTCGCTGGTCAAGACTATAGACCAGTTTGAATATGATGGTTGTGACAATTGTGATGCATACTTACAAATGAAGGGTAACCGAGAGATGGTATATGACTGCACCAGCTCTTCCTTTGATGGAATCATTGCGATGATGAGTCCAGAGGACAGCTGGGTCTCCAAGTGGCAGCGAGTTAGTAACTTTAAGCCAGGTGTATATGCAGTGTCAGTCACTGGTCGCCTGCCTCAAGGAATTGTGCGGGAGCTGAAAAGTCGAGGAGTGGCCTACAAATCCAGAGACACGGCTGTAAAGACCTAGCAGGATGCAGGGCTACCGGCGTCTTTACTCTTCACCTCCTGCCTGTGCTTATTTTTTGTTCTGGAACTAAACAGGCAGAAACTCAAATACTCCCTGCCCTCCAATTCTGAGAATCAGCAAACTGTTGAAAGAGCAAGCACATCCTGACCCTGGCCCATTTCGCCGTCTTCGGACTACTGGTGGAGGTGGGAGGTTGGGGTTGGCAGATTTGCAGAGACTGAATTGAGGGGAGAGTGGGATGCTGATTTTCCTACCCATGCCCAGGGCTATACCCTTTGCTCAGGGGCAGGACTCTGGGTCAGATGCCAGTTAACATAAACCCCTGGGAAATTCTTAAAGCCACGAAACATGCCTTGCCTCCCTCTCCCTTTCTCTTAGCTAGACACAGTAAGGGCTCATTCGCCCTGTAAGCACCCCCCCAGTGCAGCAGAAGCCTTTCTGCTCTAAGGCTCCCAGCGTGCAGTCTTCTTGGTGTACTTCTTGGGTCTCACTGGGAAGTCTGCTGTTCTGCGGTGAGGAAGCCCCATCCCTCAGCGCATTGTCCCAGTGTCTAGTGGTTGTGTCCTGCCCTCGACGCCTGGCACAGCATCTCCCTTAAAGAAATCCTGACACTTAGCGCACCTTGCCCCTTCCTTAACCGTGTTTAGTACTTTTCCCCCCATCTTTTTCTGTTTTCTTCCTCTTACTGATCTTGAACCTTTAGCCAATCTCACATTTTACATTGCCCTCGCTGGAGACCTTCAGGCCTCAGGTGGCTGCTGGGTCCCAAATGGATTGAAGTACGCTCTTCATTCTCTGGCCTCTTGGAGGGAGGGCCTGGGTAATATATATTGGCTTGACAAGTTGCCTGTTTTGGATGTAAAACTTAACTATAAACCTCATTTATTTAAATTTCTACAGAAATTCTGTTAGTATCCCTTCCCCCTTTTTTTGGAATCAGGGTCTTGTTAAGTTGCGGAGAGCCTCACTAAGTAGAGGCTGGCTTCAAACCTGCATTCCTCCTGTCTCAGCCTCCCAAGTACTTAGATTGCAAGCCTATTCCACCACACGTGGCTTCTATTTTCATTTCTAGATGTTATCCATCCATAAAAATGAGTGATTAGACCGTTCCTACTTACCTCAGGATTCTTAGGATTAAAATAAAGCAGTGTGAAAATTCCGTAACATAGTCTTATAATAAAAGGTGAGATTCATGTGCCTTCCATTAAAAAAAAATAAAAAATAAAAAGTCTACAGACTTTCACTTACTCCCCTGAGCACGGTGTGCCAGAGGACTGCAAGGAACGGTAAGGAAGACTGGACTGAAATTGATCAAACAAGGAGAGTAGTGAAAGTGATGTCAGAGAGGAGATGGTGGGCATGCTGGCAATTAGGGCTTTGCAGACCATTTTAGGAACTGGGATTTTCACTCTAAAATATTGGGAAACCACTAGAGGGTTTGAGCAGAAATAACATAACATTACTTGAGCTTTAAAAGGATCAAAATAGACTATGGGGATGAGTGGGAGTGCCGTGGGTTGAATTGTGTTCCTCAAAAAAGGTATGTTGAAGTCCTAGTCCTCAGTACCTCAGGATGTGACTTTATTTGGAAATAGGGTCTTCGTAGATGCTCAAGTTAAGATGAGGTAATTAGGGTGATTCCAGTACTTGGGAGTCTGAGATAGAAGGATTGTAGGTTTGAAACCAGCACATGCTAACTTAGCAAGACCCTGTTTCAAAATATAAGATAGGGTGCTAGGCTTGGTGGCACATGCCTGTAATCCCAGTACTTGAGACTAGAGTATGGAAGATTTGAGGACAACCTCAGGAAGTAGTGAGACTCTCAACCTAGAAAGACCCTGTTTCAGAATCAAAATAAAATAAGATTGGGGGTGCAGCTCAGAGGTAGAATCCCCCTGGATTTGATCCCCAGTGCCGATATAAATAAATAAATAAATAGGGCTAGGGGTATAGGGGTATATAACTCAGATGTAGAATCCCCAGCACCACCAACACACACATACACACACACACACACACACACACACACACACACACACACACACAATTCCTGGTGAATAATCAGAAACTAGGAGGAGACAAGGAAAACTTCCATTACAGAAAGAGAGAGAGAGAGAGAGAGAGAGAGAGAGAGAGAGAGAGAGAATGAATGACCTTGCCAATACCTTGATTTTAGAATTCTATCCTTCAGAGCTGTGAGGTAATACATTTCTATTGTCTTTTCTTTCTCTTTCTTTCTTTTTTTCCCTTCTTTAGTACTGAGGATTGAACCCAGGGGCATTCTACCCCAGCCCCTATGTGTGTGTGTGTGTGTGAGACGGGGGACACCAGGGGTTGAACCCAGGGGCATTCTGCCTCCGAGCCATACCCCTAGATCTATTTTATTCTTTTATTTGGAAACAGGATCTCACTAAGTTGCAGATGGCCTCACTAAGTTACCGAGGCTGGCCACGAACCTGCAGTCCTCCTATCTCAGCCTTCTAAGTACTGGGATTATAAGCGTGTGCCATCACACCCAGCTGCCCTATTTTATTTTGAAACAGAGTCTCACTAGGTTAATGAGAGTCTCACTATTTTGCTGAGGCTGCCCTTGAATCTGCAATCCTCCTATCTCAGCCTCCCAAGTACTTTGATTACAAGTGTGTACCATCATGCACAACTTCAACCCCAGCCCTTTTTATTTTGAAACAGTTGCTGAGGCTGGCCTTGAACCTGTGATGCTCATGTCTCAGTCTCCCAAATACTGGAATTACAGGCATGTGCCACCATGCCCAGCACATTTCTATTCTATTATTATTATTATTATTATTATTATTATTATTATTATTATTATTATTATTATTACTATTTGCCACAGCTCCTTAACAGTTGGATCATGCGCAAAGCTCAGTCCAGTGGAATATTGCAAGGCAGATACTTCCAAGAAGGGATACGTGGCATATCCTGCTTTACATTATAGTATATTCTAGGAACATTGAGTACTTCGGGTCTTGTTTTTACACATTATTATTATTATTATTATTATTATTATTATTATTATTATTATTATTATTATTTGCGGTACTGGGGATGGAACCCAGGGGCATTCTACCTCCAAGCTACACCCCCAGCCCTATTTTTTATTCTTTATTTTGAAACAGGGTCTCACTAAGTTGCGGAGTGCCTCACTAGGTAGCTGAGGCTGGCCTCAAACCCGGATCCTCCGGTCTCAGCCTCCCGAATGCTGGGATTACAAGCGTGCGCCACCACGCCCGGCTTACACTTATTATTATTATTTTTTTTTTTTCGGTACTGGGGATTGAACTCAGGGGCATTCTTCCTCCGAGCTATACCCCCAGCCCTATTTTTTATTTTGAAACAGGGTCTCCCTAAGTTTCAGAGTGCCTCACTAGGTAGCTGAGGCTGGCTGTGAACCGGGATCCTCCAGTCTCAGCCTCCCAAATGCTGGAATTACAAGCGTGTACCACCACGACCAGCTTACACTTATTATTAAAGAAAGTTTCTTAAAAAACAGATGATGGCCAGTCGGATAACAACCTCTTGATGTTAGCTGAAAAAATAGTGCCTTCAGACAAACAACATAAGAATTCTCTGATCACTTACAAATATTAGTCAGAAAACAGACTCTGCAAGGTAATTTGGATATAGTTACTAATCAACCTTATGTTCTCCCTCAGCACACAGATATAGAAAACAAAATAGCTAAGCCAAAGAGATTTAGGTCTACAATCATATATATGGGTAAAGAAGGTTATAAGAATATGGGTATCTGGTACCCCTTTATAGGATCAAAGCACAGGCAGTCTTTACCATCTCCGACATTATCTCCCTGGAGCTTCACATTAATAAAGTTACACAGACTATAGTTGACAAAAACAACAGATCGTTTAGAAAAAACTCCCTAGCTTAGACCAATGGATACAGGCCTATTCCTTGTTAATCTTTAACACTGCTTTGTACCAGAGTCAAAATAAAATCATTGTATACTGATGTATAATCTTTAGAAAAACAAGTTTGCTATCATCAAACTGTCTGATGACCTGTCCATAAACTTTCCTGTTGTATGTGCTTCACTGCCGAATGAAAAGGGGGAGGGTGGGTGGGAATTGGGGAAGGGTTAATGAGAAATATGTGCATGGATGTCTTTACCTGTACTAGCTTGTACCCAACAAAAATGTGTGATTAACCCTGTTGTACCCAAGAAATGTATAAAATTCCATGCTAAAAAAAAAATAAAAAAGAAAAAAAATTCTCAATTTTATCACTACAAAAAAACTAAAAAAAGAAAAGAAAAGAAAAGTATAAAAACAGCTGCTTGTGAACAATAAAGTAGATATGCTTCATCACTACATTTGGTGTGCATATTCTCACGACCTCGTCTCATTCCCCACCTTTCGACAGACCCCCAACTCCTGCTAGGGCTGGACCCAGCAATTTTTTTTTTTTTTTTTTTTTTTTGCGGTATTACGGATTGAACCCAGGGGCATTCTACCTCCGATCTATACCTCCAGTCCTATTTTTTATTCTTTATTTTGAAACAGGGTCTCACTAAGTTGTGGAGAGCCTCACTAAATAGCTGACGATGGCGGCTGGGAACCCAGATCCTCCTGTCTCAGCCTCCCAAGTACTGGGATTACAAGTGTGAGCCACCACGCCCGGCACATTTCTATTATTTTAAGCCTAGTTTGTGGCATTTTGTTATGATAGCTCTAGGAAACCAATACAGGGAGCAAAGGTGGAAACATGAAGACTGAGAAGCAGGCTATCCACAATGACCCAGGTGAATGACAGTGGTGATCTACGTGAAGGAGGCAGTTGTGAATTCTGGCTGTTCTGAAGATACAGCTAACAGAATTTGCTGATGGAAAAATACAGCATATGAGAAAAGGAGAGACATTAAGGATAATTCTAAAATGTTAGTGATGTCAGTGCCCCAGGTATCTGTATCTCTGTGTTTGAAGCCTTTCCTAGAAGTTGAAAGGAAAGGCACTATGAGTTCCCCACCTTAGACAGCCAGTGCTGAGAAATTAACCCTGCCTAAAAGAATCTCTGGCCCAGTGATTTTCTGGAGTTGATGTATAAACACTCCAACTCCCTCGTCCCTCTGGTGGGAGAATTCTATGGCATGTGTTTACACTTTGGAGGACTGGGGTATAGTAATAGAACACTTACCTAGCACTTGCCAGGCCCTGAGTTCAATCCTCAGCACTGCAAAAATAAAAAAAAAAATTTTAAAATAACATAAATAAATAAATAAAGCTAGGCGTGGTGGTGCACGCTTCTAATCGCAGTACTTGGGAGGCTGAGACAGGAGGATCGCGGGTTCATAGCCAGCCTCAACAATTTAGTGAAGTCTTCCACAACTCAGCGAGACCTTGTTTCCAAATAAAATAATAATAATAAAGTCAAGCATGGTGGCACACACGTGTAATCTCAGTATTTGGGAAGCTGAGACAGGAGGATCACGAGTTTGTGGCTAGCCTCAACAACTTAGTGAGATCATTTGCAACTTAGTGAGACTGTTTCAAAATAAAAGAATAGCTGAGACCAGAGGATCCGGGTTCGCGGCCAGCCTCAGCTACCTAGTGAGGCACTCCGCAACTTAGTGAGACTCGGTTTCAAAATAAAGAATAAAAAATAGAAGCCGGGCGTGGTGGCGCACGCTTGTAATCCCAGCATTCGGGAGGCTGAGACCGGAGGATCCGGGTTCGCGGCCAGCCTCAGCTACCTAGTGAGGCACTCCGCAACTTAGTGAGACTCGGTTTCAAAATAAAAGAATAAAAAATAGGGCTGGGGGTATAGCTCGGAGGTAGA
>PVLC010043735.1:0-12434 GCA_004027655.1 Graphiurus murinus
TTTCCTCCTCCTCCTCCTTCTCTCTCTCCCCTCTTCCTTCTCCCCTCTCCCCTCTCTCTGTTTCCTGGCTGCTGCAAGGTCAGCAACTCTGGATCAGCCTCGTGCTCCCGCCATGATGTTCTTCTTTGCCACAGGTCCAAGCAACTGTGAACTAAACCCCCTGAAACGGTGAGCCCAAATAAACCTTTCCTCCTTTTAAATTGTTTATCTCTGGTATTTTTGTTGTTGTTGTTGTTCTTTCACAGCAATGGAAAGCTAACACACATGGGAAGGCTCTTTGTCCACTCTCTCTTTTTTTCTGGGGCCTGTCATGTACCCTCCTCTTCAGGAGCTGGGGATCAGTTAAGTGGCACAGAGAACCAGAGAGGACACCTCTAAATTCTCTAGTTGAAAGACCCATGTTGGTTTTAGAACACAGGAACGTGTATGTTTTGAACACTCTTGGGTTCATTGCGAGTGGACGAGCTGCTTCCAGTCCTGCTGTTTCCTAATGGACTGTCTCACCCTTCACTCTACTTGGAGTGCTACACGGGAGAGAGTAGCAAGCTGTCAGTCAGAGCCTGCGTGGGAGGTGGGCAAGGACCAAGAAGCACTACAGAGATGCTGGGCCTTGGTTAATTGTCTTTTATTCTGTCAAGGTCTAAATAGAATTAGTGACACAGTGAGGTGGTCAAAATAAGGGTGATGTGTTCCTATAACTCATTAAGTAAATGAGAGGAAACCTAGACGGAGTGAAGGCCACACAGAAAGCGTTCTGTTTGTTAGCAAGCTGCATGGAATTTACAACACTCCAGCAAGTGCTTTCTATGGGGGAAAGGCAACACAGTTTATTTAAGCTTATCACATCTGGCTCAAATATTTATTTTTTTTTTGGGGGGGGGGACCTGTATGAATGAGAACCCACAGAGACAATAGACATAATTTAGCATTCAAAAAACTCTGCATGGGATTTCCCAGCAATGGTACAATGGGAGAAGGAGATACAAGGTTGGCAAAGGGAGGGTGGCATGTGGGAAGGTAGACAATTTAAAAGGTGTAAAAGGTAATATTAGAGACCTAAAGTAAAATGTCTCTGGGAAGAGAATTGTGATCATCATGGGCCTTCAATAGCAAAGGTAGGGCTGACTGAGTTTAACAATTTATAAATGATAGAAGGCAGGCAGAGGCAGTGATGCACCTCAAGATACCGCTCATCACTAAGCTATTTTGGAATTCTGAGGACCATGGAACACACTGTCAACTATATGACTAGACAAGGCATATTAATTCCAAATGATGGAAAATACGTGAAAAATTAATGTGCATTAGATTTATCTATATGTATCAGTTATGAACCAGGCAAAGAACCAGGAGTCAATTAAGATAGTATCTTAATGTGTGTATCATCTAGAAATTTAAGGTTTTAAAGGAAATGTTGATTTTGGATATAAAAAATAAAGGCTATTCGTTTATCCTAGGTCAGAGTGCTTGTGTAGCAGAACTCCCTGCATAGCTTTGGATAATATTCCACAATAAAATTATAGGGAAACCAGCCCATGTTTCCAAAGAAGCAATTTAAGTGACCCTAAGGGTGCTGGACTTGAAGTTTGCAAGGGATCATCAGGACTATGGTGTGCAAAGCTGGTCAGAAAAAAAATGTGATTTATTAGTGTTGTCTTGACTTTCTATTTTGAAAAGTATATTGCAAACCTGCAGAGAAGTTGGAAAAATAGTATAATGAAAGTTTAAGTACCTTGAGTTCATTAATTAGCATTCCCCACATTCATACTCTGTTTTCTCAAATCACTTGAAAGTAGGCATGTGTTTCCAAAGACAAAGGACGTTTCCTTACACGACCATTGTCACAATATCACAGATACACTAGTATCATCTAATAAATGGCCTATGTTGTCAAGTTCCCAAATTAAAAAAAAAAAATCTCTTTCTAGTCTTAAAAAACCTAGGAGCCAGCCGGGCGTGGTGGCGCACGCTTGTAATCCCAGCATTCGGGAGGCTGAGACCGGAGGATCCGAGTTCGCGGCCAGCCTCAGCTACCTAGTGAGGCACTCCGAAACTTAGTGAGACTCGGTTTCAAAATAAAAAGAATAAAAAATAGGGCTGGGGGTATAGCTCGGAGGTAGAATGCCCCTGAGTTCAATCCCCAGTACTGCAAAAAAAAAAAAAAAAAACCCTAGGAGCGGATCAACAATTACGTGTGCGTATTGTTATCATGTCTCTTTAATCTTTCCTTGTGAGCAGATCACAGCCCTTGGTTTTGGGTCTTGGCATTGACATTTATGAAGAGCGCAGGCTAGAAGTTTTGTACAATCATCCAAGATTTAGATTTCCCTTATAGTTTCCTAGTGGCTGGTTTGAAATTGAACAATTTTTGACATGTGTACGATACCACTTTCCTTTGCACTCTACCAGGAGGTGTATAAAGTCAGTTCGCCTCTTCACTGGGGGAAAGTTTAATCGCTTGGGCGAGCTGTCAAGTTTCTGCCATTTGTAATCCATAAACAGTCTTTGGGGTGACACTTTGAAGCTCTGCTCGACAGTAACTTTTTTTTTTTTTTTTTTTGCGGTACTGGGGATTGAACCCAGGGGCATTCTACCTCCAAGTTACACCTCCAGCCCTATTTTTATTCTATATTTTGAAACAGGGTCTCACTAAGTTGCAGAAGGTCTCACTAAGTAGCTGAGGCTGGTCATGAACCTGTGATCCTCCCATATCAGCCTCCCAAGTACTGGGATTATAAGCGTGGGCCATCACACTCGGCTCGATGGTAACTTTTTAAGCCAAGAGTTTTGGTATTCATTTGTGATCCATACCTATTTTCTCATCCTTTCATTGCTTCTGTGAAGGCAAACTCCCTCCACCTCTTTAAGGATCATTCTGGCTTTGTGGATTCTTTTTTTGTTATAATCCACTCATGATTATTCTTTTTGATGCTCAAATTATTCTGACTCCTGTGTTTCTCTGAATGTCTGCACATTTTCCAGGGTTCCCTTGCTCTCTGATACAATAAGATATCCCAAGCTCACCTTGAATTTTTCCTTCCCCAAATTTATAATCAGCTATTAATCAAATAAGTTCATTTTATTTTATTTTTATTTTGCACTACTGGGGATTAAAACCAGGGGTGTTCTACTCCTGAGCTACACCTCCACCCATCATTATTATTATTATTATTATTATTATTATTATTATTATTATTATTATTTTATTTTTTAAATTTTGAAACAGAGTCTCACTAAGTTGCTGAGGTTGGTCTCCAATTTGCTATCCTCCTGTCTCAGCTTCCCAAGCACTGGGATTACAGGCATGTACCACTGTGCCCAGCTCAAATACACCCATTAAAAAAAGTTAATTGATGGATTAACTTGAAGGTAAATGGTATTTATTTATTTATTTTTTCATTACTGGGGATTGAACTCAGGGGCATTCTATCTCTGAGCTGCACCTCCACTCCTTTTTTTTTTAATTCTTTATTTTGAAAC
The DNA here is from genome assembly GCA_004027655.1 of Graphiurus murinus. Lineage (NCBI taxonomy): Eukaryota > Metazoa > Chordata > Mammalia > Rodentia > Gliridae > Graphiurus > Graphiurus murinus. Next base: position 3,481 of record PVLC010043735.1, read on the forward strand.
AAGTCTCCCTAAGTTGCAGAGAGCCTCACTAAGTAGCTGAGGCTGACCTCGAACCCGTATCCTCCTGTCTCAGACCTTCCCAAGTACTGGGATTACAGGCTTGCTCCACCATGCCCAGCTGGCAGATGATATTTAGATACCAAGATTTGAGTGTTGGGAGACAATTCCAAATGATCTCTCATATACATCTCGTGTACACTAATTAGCCCCAAAGTTTCCTCAATCTCTTTATAATAATCATCTCTCTGGTCTCTCTTTCTTATTCTCTTAAGCACTGCAGATTTATATTCTACCAGATTTCCCATTTGTTTCATTTGTCTCCCCTTTGGCCTGTGGAGACAGGAACTATTCCCTGTGCTGGGTAAACTCTGACGATCACTCTGCCTGCCTCTTCCCAGGGATGCTTTCTCTGGCCTGGGGATGTTTCTTCCCATCACCTGCTTACCAGACCTTTCGTTGAGGGCTTGAGAGGAAGCTTCTCCAGATCTCTATGGTTTTCTAGCTGAACTGGCCTCTCCTCTCTGTACACCTTCTCCTTCATGTTACCAGGTCCTGGGGATTGGGACTTCAACATATGCATTGAGTGGGACGCGAGTCAGCAATTTAAAGGGGGGATATCAAGGGTGAGTCCAAAATTTTGTCAAATGCTATTTTAGTACTAACAGAGAGAACAATTTTTTTTTGGTCTTTAGTTACATCACTAAAGTAAATTACAACAATAGATTTCCTAATACTAAATTATTCTTACATTACTAAGTAGTGCTTTGGATAGATAAAGAGAATGATTATGGAGCAGACTGGAGCATTGAGAGAGCATTTTCAGTGGTTATTGATTTGCCGAGGTATTGAATATGAGATTTAAATCAAGTGTTTACTCTTTCCTTTGGAAGGATGTAGACAGTATTATTTAAGTCTTCATTTTGTGAGATTTAACATTTCTGGCCTTGCCTTCATAGTCACATTGCAGTTAGATCTAGTCAATGGTATGTGAAAAAAAAAATATCAGGTTTACTACGGTGATAATATGGTATGAAAGCCCTCAGATGATTTTAAAACAGGGCTTAAGAGCTACGAAGTGATCAGCCTAAACCTGTATTAAATTAAGAAAAAAAAAAAGTTCTCCTTCAACTCTTTTTCAAAAGCAAAAGAGCTCCACCTGGTGTTGAGCAAAACTAATTTTTATTTGAGGATTTAGAATTGTCCATTTTCTAAAAATCGTAGTTCAGGACGCTTCTCTCCATATTTGATTCTACTTTTAGCAACGCTATTGCTATTGTTCCAGATGTTATGGGATTATTTCTTTTTGTGAATCACCAATGTATTTCCTGATTAAAAACCAACCTTTTCCGTTAACATTTAAAGGATTTTAGAAATGTCTCTTTCCTACACCTTCCTTTGGTACTATCAGGGCCCCCTGGGTGTTCCTGGAGACAGGAGACTCCTTTGTCCACCCTCGTAGGCGGGAGGACTTCTCCACGGCCTCCCAAACCTTCCTCAGATGGTACTGCAGTCTGTGACTCTTCCACTCAGCCTTCTTCCCCTCCATCCCAATCTCTCCTTAGTCTACCAGCTCACTGGGCCTTCCCCAGAAACTTCCCCATTTCTGTCTATAGTGATATTTCCTTTTGTAAAAATCCTTGCATGTTTAATTCTGTCTTGGTATCTGCTCTTCCCCCATCCCAGGCTAATGCAATATCCCTTCTGAAAGTCTTATGAAAAATGAGAAAGTGAAGCAATCGATCTTATTTTTCTAGTGTCTGGGATGTCTGATAATGGGTTCTTCTGCATTACACAGGATTTTGACTTCTTAAACTCAGGTATCTGGTAGCTTCGTGGATTAGTGCATGGAGGGGGGCGGGGGTGGCGGGATGTCTTGTGAGACCACTGGCCCCGGGGCCACAGGCTGGATGCCTCCCTTAGCTGACTCATGTTGTCTGTAATGGGCTCAGAGGCATTTGGACGAGAGTCAGGATGAATGCATGCCGACACCACTTCTGGAAAACCGCTGTATTGGTTTGGGATTTAGGATGTCATGCATTGGCAATGCAAAAATGTCATTGAGAGGTTTTCACTTCCAATTGGACCGAGACTTCTAATCTCATCAATGGACAAATCCATCGATGAATTGATAATTTGAATGGATCAGTTGGGTAAGGGAGGCAGGTTGGGTGTGGCTAACGGAAATAGGTCTTGGGGCAGTGGCCTTGGGGAGTCTACACGTCCCCTCCCCCTCCGCTTGCTCTCTCTGCTTCCGGCCTCCATGAAGGAGAGCAGCGTCCTGCCTGTCATGCTTCTGAGTCAGCCCTGGGGACTAAAACCTCTGAGGCTGTGAGTCCTAGTAAATCTTTCTCTCTCTAAGTTTTGCCCATCAGGTAGCTAGAGAATGTTCACTGAAGCAAATATCTGCGTGGATTTTTTTTTTTTTTTTTTTCTTTTCACTCATGGAAGGAAGGACTTGAGTGTTTCAACTTCAATATTCAGTGCTGGTGATGATTCAAATGGAGCTTCAGATTGGTTCGACGTTATCATCCAAGTGGGCTCTGCATTACTAGAGTATCCTAGAGAATAACGGATGTTAAGGAGTGAAAGACACTTTGCAGTTCCTCAGAGAAAGCCCAGGGGCACCAGTAACAGGAGCACCAGTAACGTTTTCTAGAACCTGCCCAGGGGTCTGGTGTCATGCCGTGTTCTTGGTTTGCTCCCATCTCACTGATACTTCCACGAAGAGGTAATACGACGCTAGGAAAATAAAACTTCGCATTACCCTGTAGAGAGAGAGAGAGAGTGGAAAGAACCATGGCCTGAGCGACAGAGTCTTGTGTGTGAGCCTGGGCTTCTCTACCTGATAACCCTCCAGACCTTGGGTAAACTTCTTGCCCTCTTTTAGCCTCAGTGTCCTTATCTGTAGGAGGGACATGAAAATCTTTGGCTCTTTCACACAGTTGTAAGGTTTAAGTGACGTAAGCCATATGAGAGCATCCGGTAAGCTAAAGCACATTGCATATTAAGGTTCGATTATCATCTTTTAATTTTCTTTTTTCAGTACTGAGGATTGACCCCAGGGGCATTCTACCTCCCAGCTACACCCGGAGTCCTACTTTTCTTTTTTTATTCTTTATTTGGAAACAGGGTCTCACTAAGTTGCAGAGAGCGTCACTAAGCAGCTGAGGCTGGTCGCAAACCTGCAATCCTCCTGTCTCAGCCTCCCAAGTACTGGAATTATAAGTGTGTACCACCATGCCTGGTTTAATAGTATTTCTAATGAAATTATCTGATAAAGAGTAGAAATGGTTGCTCTGGTCATTTAGAGGAATTTTGAATTTTCTAGCACATGCTAAGATAGCTCTTAAATAAAATTTTCTGAAACAATGATTTAAATATACTTTTCTTGTCATGTAAGATATATGGATTATTTAATAATAAAGAAAAAATATCATTTAATTATCCTTTCAAAGGTTAAAAATGAAAACAGGAAGCACAAATATAAATTGAATGAAAGATCTAGAGGTGATAGAAAAGCAATTCTCTTCCTTCAATTTTTGGGGCCGTGGTAGAGGGAAGGCACATTTACATTACCTGAAAAAGCAAAGAATGAAAAAAGAAATCTTTGTTTATCTGCAAACAAGAGCGACGAATAGTATTTGTGCTCTAATACTTTTTTGTGTTCTTTTGTAAGTCCATTAATAATTTATCTCCAGAGATTCTATTTTAAAAGCACAGCTGACAATGTTATTGCATGCTAACAAAATATTGTCTGTAAATTATTCATTTATAATTAAAATAATTATGCTATCTAACTTCGTTCTTCGTGTGTTATGCAAGGCTGTGATAAGCATAACACTATTATTATAAAGTACTTTAATTATCCTCATTATGGTTAACTTAAGCAAAAAGAGAGAGAGAGAAAAAAGATTCTAGTATCTCAGAGATTCTAAGGAAAAATTGGGTATCTATGTCTTGGGAGGGCAGGAAGGAGCTGTTCTGCGATTTAAGATCAATTTTTTTTGGGGGGGTAGGGGTATTGGAGATTGAACCCAGGGGCATCCTACTACTAAGGTATACCCCCAGCCCTATTTTTAATTCTTTATTTTGAAACAGGGTCCCACTAAATTACGGAGAGCCTCACTAAGTAGCTGAAGCTGGCTGCAAATCTGAGATCTTCCTGTCTCAGCCTCCCAAGTACTGGATTACAAGCATGCACCACCACACCCAGTTTAAAAACCACAACTTTTCCTTCGCCCTTTGCTTTGCCCAAGATTCATATTCCTTAAGTTGAAGTCTGGCCAAGGTTACATTCTGTACACATCCTGTGGTCCTGAGAAGGTAAAGTACCTTCCATGCGGTACAACTCCACGAAATAGAAGTCGAAGGAATTTGGGCTAGGAAAAACACCCCGTATACCCACTACCTGATGTATTCAACTCAACCGTATCCCAATGCTCTTTTAGTTTGTGTCAGTTGTTTTCTTTAGTTACAGAGGTGACACGTAGTAAATGAAGTCACTGCAAGCTCAGATACACACCAACGTGCTGTTTGAAGTTCTTGCTTCTTCTCAGTACTGTATTAGGTAGGCCAAGCACTGGCTCTTGACCACTACAAATGACCCCTGGAGTTTTTTCTTCTTGGCATTATAAATTCATGGAATGATCGCTGTGTTTAAAGTTAAGGCAAAACACACTGGAGTATTACAGGCTTGGCACAGGTCCAGGTCAGTTGTGTCTCTTTATTGCTTTCTATTTCCACCAGGACCTTTACCAGAGAGGGTTTTAGTAGAGACAGCAGATAGTCATAGAAATAGTGTTTCATCTGGGAGAGAGTGAGCAAGATAAGAGATGATAGATAGATAGATAGATAGATAGATAGATAGATAGATGGATAGAGTGCTCTGTACATTCATACTCAAAGGCAAGCTACAAGCATGGCTTTGGAGACAAGTTACCTATATAGATTGCTGCTTTAAGAATGACTGCTGTAACTACTTTAGTTTGATGTTAGCTAGAAAGGTACTGCTTAGGAGGGAGGCCAGATGTGTGTTCCACATCTGAAAAACTCGGAACAGCTCTGATTTCTGTCACCATCGTGTGTACATTACAAGAATATCTATTATTTAAAGAGGACATATATTGCTACTCTCATTTTTGGTAACATGTGACACATTTTGCACATTCAGATTCTACTGTTTATGAGTTTACTTTTTAAATAGTTCTGAAATATCCTTTAAATGTGTAATTTATATTTCTATTATTAAAACAGATATTCTAGCAAGAGACACTAGAGGGCATGCATTACTCTTTTCAAAGACACTTGCATACTTTTTGTACACAGTTGTTCACATATTACACAGTTTGTTTAAAAGCTTAAGAAATTGAATATGAAAATCTTCATTTTCTAATACATCTTGGCCTATGACAGAATACTAAAAAATTAACCAACAAAAATATGAATGAGGGGGTCACAAGGCCCAAGAATACCCAATGCACACTGGAGTCGTAATGGAAACAAATCTCTAAATAATTTTAAATGTGACATCATTTTTCTTCCTTCCTTCCTTCCTTCCTTTCCCCCTCCCTCTCCCCCCTCTTCCTTCCTCCCTCCCGCCCTCCCTCTTTCTTTCTTGTTCTGGGAATTGAACTCAGAGGCATTCTACCTCTGAGCTACACTCCCAGCCCATTTTATTTTTTATTCTGAAACAGTGTCAAAGTCACTGAGGCTGGCCTTAAACCTGCAATCCTCCTGTCTCAGCCTCCCAAGTACTGGGATTACAGGTGTGCTCGAACACACCTGGCTTGGTAATCATATTTCTATTGTCTTCAATTTGCAGTCCACCTCTGAATCTCTGTCTCAGCTAGATGGTGCTCTGTCCGTGTGCCAACATCTCTAGCATGGTGAGACACTGAGACCTTCTGAGCTGTGTCTGCCCTTTGGTCTCTTGGGTTGTGTTATAATTTTAATCTGGAATGCCCCTCCCTCTCAGGCAGTCACAGGTGGGGCTTTTAGGGATCACTGGGTCATGAGGGCTGTAACCTCATGAGTGGGTCAGTCCACTAGGCTGCGGGGAGGCGGGGCCTCCTTGGAGGAAGTAGGTCACTGGAGCCGGCCCTGGGAGGGTTTATCTTGTTCCCAGGGCTTTCTGCTCTTTCCTCTGCTTCCCGGCTGCAGGAGCTGAGCAGCTCTCCTGCACCACGCTCACCTGCCAGGATGTTCTGCCCCACCTCGGAGCTGGCCGATCATGCGCTGAACCTCTGACACTGAGGTAGGATAAAAGAAATAAAATATTAAGTAGAAAGGAGACAAATTGGGAAGGCAAGGGAAACTATAGTTTTAAAAACGGCATAATCCTTAGCTTTGCCATATAGAGCCTGCTCTTTCTTAGACAAAAGGCTTTAATGGGCTACACTTTTAATTATAATAGCAGACCTGGCCTGTCCTTTTCTTGGGCAAAGGTCTTTAGTAGGCCTGGCTGGCCTATTCTTTACTTGGGTCCTCAAAAGGCCTGGTCTACACTTTTAATCCTAATGACCTAGCTTCGCATTTGAAATTCCTGAGGAAGTCTCACTTTTGTCCAGCCTTGCTTCACGCCTCAACTCCCTGGGATTCCTTAAAAAAGAGAGAGAGAGAGAAGAAAAAAATCCCAGAGGAATTCTTACCTTTTGTCAAAGCCCAGCACCTACCCATGAAATGGCAAGAAACTGAGAATTCAAAGAAAGGAGACCGGCCATCCCGTGTCACCCCATTCCTGCCATGTGCTCTTCACCCCCCCCTCCCGGGGTTCCCCTATAAAAAAGGGGTTGCAAAAATCCCAGGGGCCTCTCACACGCTTGAGGTGGCCCACGTTCTCCCTTGAACATGTATCCTCACTTTTCCTAAATAAAAACCTCTGTCTTTGTCTCTGACTGGTGCGTGCTGAAGTTCTTTTTGCCACAGAAGCCAAGGGTCCTGAGGTGAGTTCCCATCCCCAAACCTGGGATTTTCTCAGAACTCTTTATGGAATTTTCATGTTTTCCCATGACAATACCACGAGCAAAAATAGTGATAACACTATTACTGATTTTTGTCTTTTTGCATTTATATTTTTTTTGTGTGTGTGGTACTTAGAATGGAACCCAGGGACATTCTACCTCTGAGCTACACCCCCAGCCCGATTTTATTTTTTATTTATTTATTTATTTTTGTGGCACTGAGGATTGAACCCAGGGGCATTCTACCCATGAGCTACAGCCTCAGTCCTATTTTTTATTCTTTATTTTGAAACAGGGTCTCACTAAGTTCAGAGGGCCTCACTAACTAGCTGAGGCTGGCTGCAAACCCAGATTCTCCTGTCTCAGCCTCCCAAGTACTAGGATTACAAGCATGTGCCACCATGCCCGACTTTTATTTTTTATTTTGAAATGAAAATTCTGTCTCTTCTCCTTCCACAACCAGTTAAACATGCCTAATTTAAAAAAAAAGTTCCTGTCAGCAAGTAATTAAGGCTTCTAATAAGCAAACATCTTTATTATACATGTTTATTGGAAAGAAACATTATACACACTTCTTGGAATTAGCAGGCCTTGAACCTGTGACCCTCCTGTCTCAGCCTCCCAAGTACTGGGATTACAGACCTGCACCACCAAGCCCGGCTTGAGCATGTTTTTGAGTGTGTATGTTCTATTCCTCACCAGGTCAAGTGGAAGTTGTTAGATATGGTGGCATGCGAAGATCTTATCTGGAAAGAGTTTACACGTGAGTGAAATATATTTTGATGAAAGGTGCTGGAATTAAATCTCTAATGTAGGTGCAGGTTGTATGCTTACACAATATTTTAGATTTAAGATATTTGAATTTGAATCCAATAAGAGGAAACTGTAGCAATTGTCAAGTGCATTTTTATATTTCCTAGAGGGTCCAGTGGTGATCCAGAAAAGAGAAACAGTTATAACCATCGCCCTAGCCTCCTCAGACACCATGCCAAGTGCTTTACACATTTAATTCTCACAGAAGCCCTGTGGGGTGGGTGTTCTTACCCCCACTTTGAAGACTAGCACGCTCAGGCTGACATAAGTTAAGGAACTTATCTATAAATGACAGAGCTATTCAAAGGCAGCTGCTTTTAGGACAGGCTTTCTGAAGATAAATTTAATCGAACTTCCTTTTTTTTTTTGCAGTACTGGGATTGAACTAAGGGGCGTTCTACCTCTGAGCTACATCCCCAGCCCTATTTTTTATTCTTTATTTTGAAACAGGGTCTCACTAAGTTGCAGAGAGCCTCACTAGGTAGCTGAGGCTGACCTCGAACCTGGATCCTCCTGTCTCAGCCTCCCAACTGCTGAGATTACAAGTGTGCGCCACCAAGCACTGCTTAATCGAACTTTTAGACACGAGAAAATTTTAGTTTCTAGGCTGCTTGAGTTTGGGGATGAGGTCTTCTATTTTTCCTTTGCTTGACTCCAAAGTCTGGGCTTCCACCACTACAATCCACAGTTTCTAAGTGGTAATGCTTTCCAAGTTGATAGTTGAAATAGTTGGGTCTTGAGCCACAAACCAAACCCATTATATTCCAATTTGGTGTTCTTTTCAGGAGACTATGGCACTCCGATCAGCTTCCCCTGCCCCCCCTCCAATCCCAGAATCCTGGCCCAGGCATGGAGGTATATGCTGAAAGCTTTCTCCCCGGCTTGTTCCCGCCTGCCTTCAAGAAGCTTAGTTCCTCCGACAAAACCAACCTTGGGTGATTGCTTGAATCCGGCAACAGCCAACTTTACCGTTTTTTTTTTGCGGTACTAGGGATTGAACTCAGGGGCTTTCTACCTCCGAGCTACACCCCCAGCCCAATTTTTTATTCTTTATTTTGAAACCGAGTCTCACTAAGTTGCGGAGTGCCTCACTAGGTAGCTGAGGCTGGCCGCGAACCCGGATCCTCTGGTCTCAGCCTCCCGAATGCTGGGATTACAAGCGTGTGCCACCACGCCCGGCTA
>PVLC010043736.1:0-12433 GCA_004027655.1 Graphiurus murinus
AGCCCCAAGTCTGGGCCTGTGTCATGCTTTGTGCTTCAGACTTCCTCTTGAGTGTCCCACCATAGTTCCAGGGCTGCTTTTCCAGGCAATTGTTACTGTCATCAGTCGCCATGGTCCCCTGTGTCATTTTTGACCCATTGGCCCTCACCAAAGCTCTCATTAATTCTTGGCCCTCTCTTTTCAGAGAACACTGTTGCCTCTATTCTCCCTTTGGGCATGGCCTTCTGAGCTTGTGAGAAAGCTAGTTTTCTCTTACCCTTTATTTTGGAGGCTTTCTCTTTGGGTGACAGTAATCCTATGATGAATATCTTCCTATTGCTGAGGAAAGCTGGCTTCTGCGCATGTAACATTTGTCTCTGTTTCAAGGTCTCACACCCCTTTGCAGTAGTCTCTTCCAACTGAATTGGCAATGTTCTTATCGTCAATGAAGACAATAAATATTAATCATCGGTCCCTTCATGGTCCTTGGTGGATCATTAATCAACTGGTGCTGTGCATTGTGTAGCATCGTTGAGCCCAACCTGACTGTTTCCATGGGGCAGATCAATCATCACTGTTGCTGAGAAGGCACTCACTCTTCCCGTGTCGTGATGCGCGTAGCCATCTGCTTGGGGCCTGACTCTAATCTGTGCTATTTCTTTCTTTCGTATGAACCTTTACTTGCCATGTAACACAGAAAATGCGTGCTGTAGGAGTGAATTAATGACATGCATTCAATCAGCTGGGCACGTACTGATCTAATTTGGACTGAATGAGGATGTGCATTATGTATACTCAGGACTTAAATCTATGTTACTTTCAGAGCAATTCTATTAATTGCTAATAAGACCAAAAAGTGCTTGCATCAAGGGAGAGCTTGGATCTGGCCCCCTTTTTTCCCTTACATACTCAAGTAGCATTTTCATTTTGGTTTTAGTTCACAACAGACCTGTGGGGTGTTGCTACTATCATTGTACCCATTTTGCAGACGAGGAAGTTGGAATGATGAAGCAAAGTAATTTGCTCACACTCCCAGAAGGACAGGCATTGTATCTGGATATGCAAGAGGTATTTACAACTGAGCCCAGACCTTCCATGGATTAGCCTTTGTGACTAAGGCAGTGTGTCATTCTCATCCTGCCGTTGGTGCTCTCTCTCCTTTCTGCAGCTCAGGAACGGCTTTCTATTCCTCCCATCAGTCTTAATGGAGATCACCCTTCTCAGCTAAAGACACAAAGCCAGATAACTACAAGCCATGTGCTCTTAAATTTTTGTTGATTATATTAGTCAGCACATTTATATACTACTGTTTCTCAGAATTTCAGGGAATGTAGTAAGTTCTGAAGTTCCTTTAGAGCATCATAGACCCAGGCATTCATAAACAATTAACATTTGAAATAGCCAGCAGCCCATGGGCATGGCAAATGCTACAAGATGCCATGTGGATTTCCTTAACCCTTTCACACTAATAGCAGCTTTTATCTTGGATTAGTTTAATATTGTATTTTTTTCTTTCTCTTTTCAAAGTAAAACCGGTAATAAAAAGCTAAAATGTCATCCAGACCAAATACTCTTTGGCCAGTCTTCAAAATCACCCAGTAAGTTAAAGAAACAGTTAATGTATTAAACAGAGTGTAGGAAGTGGACATAAATTAACTAAGCTTCTGTATATATTTTTTTAAACTTTCAACCACATTACTGAGGCTATAAGCACCCAGGAAAGAAAACAGCCTGGTGGGTCTCATTCTCTTTCACCACCTGCTCTCCACTATCCAGAGTCCCAGGAGAACTTTAATTAAAGTCTCTCGTGTTACTTCCTCTTGTGCCACCCTCTCCACCCCCACCCCGCTCTGGTGAGAGAAGTTCTGCCCCAATGATGGGTCAAGGCCTGAGCAGGCATAAATTAAAGACTAAGCCAGCAGCCAGGGAAGAATGTGGGACCTTGGCCCCAATGTGCCTTTCACCCCCGAGAGTCACCAGGAGCCTGCTGAGCCTCTCCCTCTCCCGCCTTCAGCTCTCCCGTGCCAGAGCTGACGTGCAACACAGTCAGGAAGAACAGGAGGAGCAGTGTGCAAACCTGAGAGCCATGCCTGGAATCGCAGTACTTGGGAGGCTGAGACAGAAGGATCACAGGTTGGAGAGCAGCCTCAGCTACTTAGCAAGGCCCTCGGCAACTTAAAGAGACCATTTCAAAATAAAAATAGAAATGGCTGGTGATGTAGCTGAGAAGTAGAATGTCTCTGGGTTCAATCCTCAACCTCCTCTCCCCAACCAAAAAATAACAGTTGAGGGCGTGGCTCAGGTAGTCACCTCCAGTCACCAGGGGACATATCTGGGGAAGAGAGGCATCCTTTTCAGTGACAACCTCTGAAAGAGGAGGTTCAGCAGTAAATGCCTTGCAAATTGCTATTGTTTCAGTAACACTCAGATACAACACTGATGACTGTGTGACTCTCAGCAAATCACTTTACTTGTCCTGGTGGGACCCAGGGTTGACTGTCCTTACACAAGGGTCTCAGACACCCTAAAGCCACCTTAGAAAACTGGCTGGGAACAACTCACCCAGGCTTGACTTTTATTTATTAATTATTATTCTTATACTTTTATTGGTGTATCATAATGACTTACAGGATAATAGGAATATGCATACACACCACACACTTAGTGTGTTTCTCTCTGGAGGTCACCGCACACTGCCCCTTACCCATACATGTCATCGAGATTGGTATTGGTAATTTCATACACTTACATGTACATGGCATTCTTTATGTTGCTGCCTTCATTGTGTCTCTATCCTGCCTCCTCCGTCCCCTAAAACCCCTCCATCGCTCTATGGGAGTCCCTACACCTTTATCTGAGGTCTCTTTTAGTACCCAATTTCTCTCTAGCTGCTACATAGGAGAAAAAAATACAACTATATTTTTTAAATTTATTCTGTTTTTGATTTATATGTTTATATTAGCTTTATTTTTACTCTATATTTACATACTTATATTTACTTTATTTCACAAGTAACATATGTAAACTGTTGAAAATTAGAAAGCTCCAATGAACAATTACAAGAATACTACCTCGAGTACGGCCTTCTCATTCGCTCCCTTTGACCACCTCAGGACAAGCTCTGCAGCATTTTATTGAATGTCTTTCACATCTTTTTTTTTTTAATGCACCCCTTCAGTATACATATGCCTTCTTACATGCTTGTCTACATACAAAAAGGATCATAAAAAATGTCAGACCCTTCTCCCTGCGTGTGCTGGGGCCAGCATTGTGTGCGGATTCTTGTTCACTCTTCCAGCTATTTCTACAGGCTAAAGATACACTGGTTGAATCAAAGCTATGACCATGTTGAGGCTTGGGAATCACGTTTGTGAGTTATGTTTACCACTGGCTCTGTTTTCTATCCCATCAGTAGTACAAGGAATGCCTAAAATAGATGTGATAGCAAGTCTATGCTGAATAACCTAATTAACTTCTATTATCTCCAGTCTGAAAGATACAAGTGGCATATTACTGATTTAATTCACATCTCAGGTAATATGAGGTGAACTCTGTTCCATATGAGTTGGGTTATTTAAACTTCATCCTCTATGAATTAATTAATCACATCCTTTTTCTTCTATTAGGTGGTTTAATTTGTTCTATTTGGCTTTTTGGTCCATTAAAGTTTTAGTCATTTGGCATGTCCATAAACAAACTTTATTCTTGAGATAGGTAAATTAATTAATGTTCTCATTATACTTTTATGTATCCCTAATTCTCAAGGGTCAATTCCAAAAATGAATGATCTTGAGAATGTAGTACTGCTAAGCTTAATGAGACAGCCAGCTAGGTCAAATCATTTAACAAATATTTGTTTCCCACCTATATGTGCTGGCAGGACAGGTAGAGCTTCATAATTGCCTCTAAAGTTATTGAGGCTCAACCTTAAAACAGGATACAGGTAATATGATAGGAACATGGGGACACTTTAGTATTCCACCGTCACCCACCTGCCACTAAGAAAGCGGATGCTCTGTAGAGGCAGAACGGTGTCTGTCTACATATCTCCATATGCAGAAATAAAAATTGCAAAATAATTAATTATACTTCTGTTTTGTACTCGAGGCCATGTTGCCATGGAGTATATGCATGCATATTTATTTTAATTGGAAATAAACATAGCTTTTAAACCTTACACTCACATTAAATTTATTTTTAAACATCTTTCTTTTTTATTGAGACAATGTTCATACATCTTTATGAGGTATATTATTACTTAATCCATGTCTGCAATGTGTTAATAAATTGAGGTAATATGCATTTCTGTCTTTTTAAATATTAATTGTTTTCATGCGAGGGGGAGATTTCATACTGTTCTAGTCATTTGAAATACATCATAGATTGTTTTAACCAATAATCCCCCTGCTGTGCTATTAAACACACACAGAACCAACCCCTCTCTGTGTTTTGTTCCCTTTTTTCAGTTCTTCCATCATCCTCCCCAGAGCCCTTCCCACATTGTAATGAACACTATTCATTCCATTTTCTCTACCAGATCGAGATTTTAGTTTCACAAATGGATGAGAACTTGTGCTATTTGTCTTAGTATGTATGGATTATTTCACTTAACATAGTGGCCTCCAGTTCTATCCGTATTGCTGCAAATGGTAGGATTTCATTTATTATGGCCAAGTAATATTCCAGACTGTATATATACCACATTTTCTCTATTTATCCACTCATGGGCTTCTAGATTAATCCGTATTTTAGCTATTGTAAATAGTGCTACAATAAATATGGGGGTGTATGCAAGTATGTTTTTGGTATAATAATTTCTTCTCCTTTGGATGGATACTCAGTAGTGGAATTTCTGGATCATGTGGTGGTTTTATTTTTAGATTTTTGAGGAATCTCCATATTATTGTCTGTAATGCCTTCATTAATTTACATTACCACCATCAGCATATAAGAGTTCTCTTTCTCCACATCATCACCAGCATTTGTTATTTTCTCTTTTTGATGGTAGTCAGCTAACTGGAGTAAGATGATAACTACCCATGGTCTCGATTTCCATTTTTCCTAACATTTAGTGACATTGAACATTTTTTCCATGTACTTGCCAGCCATTTGTATGTCATCTTTTTTTTCCATTTTTGAGTCTATTGTTTAATTGAATTATTTATTTTTTGATGTTTATCTTTTTTAGTCACTTATAGGTGATGAATATTTATCCCTTGTCAGATGGATAGTTTGCATATATTTTTTCCTATTCTATAAGTTGTCTCTTAATTATTTCCTTTGCTGTATAGAAGCTTCTTAGTTTGATATAATCCTATTTATTATTGTTTCTGTTGCCTGTGACTTTGGATTCCTATCCAAAAAAAAAATCATCCCCTCACCAGTGTCTTGAATATTTTTCTATTTTTATGAACAAAGTCATTGATTTTTTTGACAGGAATTGCATTAAATCTATAGATTACTTTGGGTAATATGGCCATTTTAACAGTATTAATTTTTCAATCCATGAACACAGAATACCTTTCTATTTTTGTGTCTATAATTTCTTTCAATAGTGTTTAAACTCTATTCTGAGATTACTAAGTCATGAATGAATATCTAGCTTTATTACGTACTTTTTCTACATATATTGAGATGCTCATTTTTTTCTTCCATTCATTGTATTAATACAATGAGTTACACAAATGATTTTCACCTGTTAAAGACAGCAATAGACTTTTAGAACAAGCCTAGATTGGCTGTGAGGTATTTTCCTTTACATAACTCAGAAACTCCATTTTTCGAAGACTTTGCTTAGGATTTTTGCATTTACATTGGTTAGAGAGACTGGCCTCTCATTTCCCTTTCTATAATACTCTTTTTCAGTGCTGATATGAAGATTTTTCTGGTCTCATAGAATGAGTTAGGAAGAATTCTCTCTTTACATTCCTTGGGAGAGTTCACATCCCCTTTTCCTCTTTCTCTAAGCATCATTCTGCTTATTTCATAAAACCAATGTTCCACTTTACTTTTCAGTGGTGTCTAAGCCATTCATTTCCATTATCCTCTGTTTCAGTTTTAGAGTCTCCTTTTAACTGTATTTTATTTTATTTTATTTTTTTTGCGGTACTGGGGACTGAACTCAGGGGCGCTCTACCTCTGAGCTATACCCTCAGCCCTATTTTTTATTCTTTATTTTGAAACCGAGTCTTACTGAGTTGCGGAGTGCCTCACTAGGTACCTGAGGCTGACCGCGAACCCGGATCCTCCAGTCTCAGCCTCCCGAATGCTGGGATTACAAGCGTGCGCCACCACGCCCGGCTTAACTGTATTTTATAATTTCCTCTTGCTTGCTGAAATTTCCAGTGTTATCTTTAAAAACAAAACAAAAACTCGTGTCTGAGAATCTCTGGATTTATTTCTATTGTTTGTTGTTTCTCTTGGCTTTTATTTCTACTGTCCTACTTCCTTGCACAGAAAAGCAAGTCTGAGCAAATCCTAAACCAGGTCAGATTCATGTTGAGGAGAGCTAGACTCCGTTGCTTGGTATGAACAATGTGGTCACATTAAAAAGAACAAGGATACCTCTTTACCTGGTTAACTCCCTCTCTTACGCCCTGTTCATCTTTCTCTGTTATCTACTCTCAAATTACCATTTGCATCTTCTTTGCAGCACGTATTGCTTATACATTTTAGATTTATATGGATGATTCATTGATTCATATACATATTTAGCATCACTTTTATGTCTGAATATAATCCTTACTGAGTTGCAAGTTATAAGACAGCAAAGACTGGACTATGCTACCTATGTGCCCCTTCTCTATCAGTGAATGTTATTAGCTATATAATTAATATCTCGACAGAGTAAAAAACAGATGGATGTATAGTATAGCCAACTAACTATGTCAGTCCAATCTGTCTGACTGTAAGAATCAGTTCTATTTTTCTCCATATCCTCTGCCATGCAGTACCACAGGCTATGCATTTGGTGACAATAATGGCAGGCATTTTCATATTAGGCTTATTTGTGAATTGAATCTTTATGGGACACAAGAGATTTGAACTGCTGCTGGCCTAACAAAACAGGCCATTTAAATGTTTGATTTTGCTTTTTACTAGGCAATATCAACTGAGAGATGAATTGGATTTATTACCTTTTTGGCCAATGGCCAATTCGTCATCTTTTTTTTTTTTTTTTTTTTGCTTTTTGACTCCCAAATGAGTGTGTGTGGCAGAAGGCAGTTTACATTTAGGAATTTTCCTTCCACACCTGTCAGGCCAGTTTCTTGGGGTCATTAATCCCTACAGACCCCTCCCTGCTATCCCTGGCAGACACAGCTGGCTGCTCCTTCAGTCTGTCCTGGGGATAAAGTCAGGACAGAGTGAAAATGGCCATGTGCAGCCCGGTCGGCCAGCCGGAGGATGGGGGCCAGGGGGAGGATGTCAGAGTGGCTACCTGGTCCAGGCTGGATTCTAAAGCCTTGACTGGGATAGTTTTTCACCGAGGCTTGGTTGTGGAGTTGAAAGAACAAGTGTGACCTGTGGCTGTGCTTTTTGCCACCCTGGAGACTTGGGGGAAGTTAGTCATGCTGAACTTGCATTTTGTCATTTGTGAAGTGGGGAGGGATAGTTGAGGTTCTTGGGTAGGAGGAGTGCTTCTCTAGCCCTGCAGCAGCAATACCCTCTTCTCTGGGGAATAGTATCCCGTTCTTCCTATGGAGAAACTGTCTCCGACACTCACAATATGGGTTCCATTCGTGGGTGCAGGGAGTGAACACGTGATCCAGGCCTGGCCAGTCGGGATACTCTATCACCCTGCCCACAGTTCATGGTGACTGGCCTGTAGACAGGTTGTGGACAACTATAATCAGAGTGAACCCTGGGATTGAGCTCAAAAGGATATAGATGGGGAGCTGCGTAGAGCTGTTGCGTGGACAGAGCCTGCCGAGATGACTGAGAGCCTGGAGGTGGATAGCACCAGAACCTGGGGATGGTATTAAAGTTCCTGGATTAAGCTAGTACTGAAGACAATACCTGTACTGTAAGTTATAAGACAGCAAAGACTGGACTATGTTACCTATGTGCCTTCTCTATCAGTGAATGTTATTAGCTATATAATTAGATAGAGACAACAAAAGCCCTTTTATTAAGTAGTGCCCACTGAACTCTTTTAAAGGAAACTCTTCCAATAGCACCCCCATTCTACAGATGAAGAAACTGAGGTTCAATGATAAGTCATAACACACCCTTAAGCACTTAGTGAAATGCAAACTGTTCGCATTACCCTGGACTTAGTTGTTACCAGGCCCTCCTTTCTCTTTTCTGCACTTTGACTTGCTGTCTTGAATCCTTCCTCCTGGTTAAATCCACCACATCTTCTAACTTCAGCTCAAGCCCTGTTCTTTTCGGATCTGACTTTGCCTCATGACAAGTCCGTGCAAATCAGCCTATGGCACAAAGACACAATTTTCTCTCTGACTTGTTCTGTCTAAAGGTTTTTTAATCACTCAGAGGTCCAAACAAGATCTGACACTGTAATTCCCAGCTCCTCCTCTTCACACAGGGAGCCTTTTCTTGTCGATAGAACAAACTGTACCAGTTGCCATTGTCGAAGTGATTTTTAGCGAGAAGAGTTAATTCCAAGTTAATCCATCAAGAGCACAAAATCACAGTACAACAGGGAGGACATTTTCCTTCTGGTCTCTTTTCCATTATTGACATGACAGTGTCAGTTAAATTGTCTTGCCTTTTTTGACCCATAACTTGTAGCATTATAAAATATCTTGTAAAATATGAAACTTAAAAATTATTAATGAGACTTTAAAAATTAATAATGACAAAATAAAATAAAATCTACATGAAGTGAACTGTACAAATGTAAAAAAAAAAAAAAAAGAAAAAGAAAACAAGTATAAAACCAATTGGAAGAAATAAAGGTGACTTCCCACCCTTGGACTAGAGGAAGCCATCTCAGCTTGGGGGAAAATAGAGAAACCATGAAGAATGTAGAGTTATAAAAAGATATGTATGTTGACTCGATACATTTAAAAAATCACTATAAGCAAAAGCAAGAGACAATAACAGTTATGTGTCAGGTGAAGATTATAACCGCCCATGCAATTAGTTCTTTTACCAATAGAAAATAAAGCACTTAGAAAAGGAATTTACAATAAAGGGGCTCTTGATGGCCAGTCCCCAAACTTCATCTTCAGAAGGATTCAGATATACCAGTTAGAACAACACTATATTGTCATGTTTTTCCTCTACAATTGATTTCAAGAATACATTAAAATGATATCTCATGTGTATCAGAATGCAAAGGAAAAGCACCAGGAAAGATTCTTGTCACCAACTGTGATTGGTGATTTAACAGTATATGTCAAGATCAGAAATGTGTATGTCTCTGATCCTACTATCCTACCTATAGGAATTTATCCTGAGAAAATATTCAGGAAAGATTCCTAACTGGGCATATTATTTTTTATCTCAGATCTTTATAATACTGTGAAATTGAAAATAACTTAAATGTAATAATTGTACATTAGTTATTGAAATTATGATATGTGATAATAGAATTATCAACAATGATATAGATCTATATTCACTGATTTAAAAGATACTCGTAGTATATTGTGACAAGTGAACAAAAAAGAAACTACAAACTCTACAAGATCTCAAGCTCTTAAAATTGTGCTTGTATTAAATACTTAGAGAATAATGAAAACATACATAATAGGATAATAATATATTGATTACTGAATTGCAAGATCATGGGTGATTTTTCTTAGTTTTGCTTTTCTTTAGTTTCCAAATTTCTGTAATAAACATTTTACTTTTTAAAATTACAAATATTTTTTAAAAATGTAAGTAGCATGCTTTGTGCTTATTTCCACCCATGCATCTGATACCTGTGTTGCAACATAACATTCATAAGGTTGTACACATCACTAGGCTATCGTCAGAAATGATTTGCCCAGTGTATGTATGAACCAATGGGGCCTCCTCTCTCTCTCTCTCTCTCTCTCTCTCTCTCTCTCTCTCTCTCTCTCTCTCTTTCTCTCTCTCTCTCTCTCTCAACCAGGACTGGTAGGTAGTCTCAGGCACAGACAGAGATTTGCTTACTACCCACTCCATCTATCCACCAACTGGGCACAGGCACTATAAACATTGTCATTTCCCGAATAGAAGAAGGTATGGCTTTGAAGAGCAGAGCCTTTAATCAGACAAAACATCTCACTTTGTCCTAGTCATTAAACTGACTTCAGAGACAAAGGCCCAAGGCTTTGCATCTGTTTGGTTTGTATAAAGACAGTTAGCTGATGCCCTACATTGGGAATACCGGGTGTTTATATTAAGAGTAATGAACTGAAAGCAAGGCATCTAATCCTTTCCTTAGCCAGGAGGGACTTCCAACAATTTAAAAGTTTTTTTTTAAAGAGTAATAGAACTTTATAAGCATATTGGTCCTTTCATCTCCCAGAAAGTATACTCAAGGCATAATTCAGACCTTTACATTAGATCATATTAAGCCTAATTTGGTACTTCAGCTCAGCAGAGCCTGGGGGTCTTCAGGAAGTCGTAAGTGCCCTAGATGTTAAGGGATCTGACTTTTTAAACAAACATGCATCTTTCCTATATGATAATGAATGTGTTGAAGGTACTACCTGGGGGGTCTCGCAACATGCAGGAGGTTTCACCTCAAAGAAGGGTAGGTAATTCCAGCAACAAAGGTGCCTGGGGATAACTGTGCAACTTGACTGGTTTGTCCCTGAAGATCTCCATTTAACTAGAAGATCTTGTCTTCTGCTGTTTATGTTTCTAAGCAGAAATCATGCTGTGGTTGTTTTTGGTGAGTAGAGAGAATATGGAAACTCATGGCTGCCAAATTCCCAAATGGCACAGTCCAGGGACCTGACATTAGACTCCTAAAACAGGATAACTTTGATAATGTTCTCAGACATATCTGAGATCTCAAATGATGGTAATGGTTAAATTCTTTAAAAGAAAAATTGAGTGGCCTATAGCACGCCAATGTGCGGGCCAGTGTGCCATGGAAGAGAGAGCGAGAGTGCTGACTATAAATCTGGACTTGAATCCCAGCTCTGCCATCGCCTAGCTGTGTGTTCTGGGGTAACTCACCAGCCTTTCTGGGTCAATGTCCTTATCTCTGAGGGGAGAGAGATGGCAATACCCACCCAGCATACCTCACACAGTGGGGACAACGCGATCATGAATGTAGAACCCTTCTGTGGGGGTTCTACTAGTGAAAGCTATCATGACTGTGATATCAAGATGTATCCCAGTGTCTTGCAAACCTAAGCCCTTCCTGTTGTCTGCAATTAGTGGTCACTTTCCAAAGCAGCAAGCTCCTAGGATTTGTTAATAGCCTTGATACTAACTTACCACTTTTTCTTTTTCTTTTTTAATGGTAATTTTTTTTTTTTACATTGCTGCTCTGTAATCATACATCTTTGTGAGGTACAAGCTGGTAGAAGCATACATGCACACATCTCTCATTTAATCCTTCTCCAATTCCCACATCCCCCGCCCCCATTCTCATGTTCAGCTTACTGATTGACTTTGATGTGTTTGTGTACTTACATCATGTGCATTAGGGTGTTCCCTCCCGCCCCCATCACCTTCAGTTAAGTCACCTTTTTTGCTCATCTAACGTTTCTCCTTCTTCATCTAGAGTTCCTCTTATGACCCACTTTCTCTCTAGCTTCCACATAGTATGGAGAGCATCTGATTTTTTACTTTTTGTGACTGACTAATCTCACTTAATATAATGTTTTCCGGTTCCATCCATTTCCCTGCAAATGACATGATTTTGTTCTTCTTTATGGCTAAGTAAAATTCCACTGTGTACATATCCCATACTTTTGTAATCCATTCATCTGTTGATGGACATCTTGGCTGGTTCCATAGTTTGGCAATTGTAAACTGTGTAGATACCCAGAAGTGGTATTGCTAGATCATATGATAGGTTCATTCCCATTCGTCTGAGGATCCTCCATACTGTTTTCTAAGGTGGTTCCACTAATCTTCAATCCTACCAACAATGTATTAGGGTTCCCAGTTCTCCACATCCTCACCATCATTTGTTGTTGTTTGTGTTTTTAATGATTGCCATTCTAATTGGTGTTGGGTGAAATCTCAGGGTAGTTTTGATTTGCATTCTCTGATTGCTAATGATGTTAAACATTTCCTCATACATTTATTGGCCATTTGAATTTCTTTGTTTCCTTTGTGAAGTGTCTATTTAGATCACTTGCCCATTTTTTTTTTATTGGGTTATTTGTTTTCTTAGCTGTGAGGGGTTTTTTTGTGTGTGTTTTGTGTGTGTGTGTGTGTGTGTGTGTGTGTGTGTGTGTGTGTGGTACTGGGGATTGAACTCAGGGACATTCTACCTCTGAGCTATACCCCCAGCCCTATTTTTTATCCTTTATTTTGAAACAGGGTCTCACTAAGT
>PVLC010043737.1:0-12424 GCA_004027655.1 Graphiurus murinus
GCATGATTTTTATTGCTAAGAACTACTTTGGCTATCCTGGGCTTTTTGTTTTTCCAGATGAATTTAAGGACTGATTTTTCTATGTCTGTGAGGAGCATCCTTGGCAATTTCATGGGTATTGCATTGAATTTGTAGATCAGTTTTGGGAGGATGGCCATTTTGATGATATTTATTCTGCCTATCCAAGAGCATGGTAGATTCTTCCATCTTCTAAGGTCTTCATCGATTTCTTTCCTCAGCTTTCTGTAATTTTCCTTATAGAGGTCTTTAGTCTCCTTGGTTAGGTTTATCCCTAGGTATTTTATTTTTCGGGGTGCTATTATGAGTGGAATTGATTTCTGGATTTCTTTTTCGGTTGATTTATGGTTCGTATATAGAAAGGCTTCTGATTTTTAAGATTGATTTTGTATCCGGACACCTTACTGAATTTGTTGATCAGTTCTATGAGTTTTTTGGTTGAGTTTGTTGCGTCTTCTAAATATAGTATCATGTCATCTACAAAAAGGGATAGTTTTAGTTCTTCTTTCCTGTTTTTACCCCTTTGATTTCCTTCCCTAGCCTTATTGCTCTGGCTAGAGTCTTGAGTACTATATTAAACAGAAGAGGAGATAATGGACATCCTTGTCTTGTTCCTGTCTTTAGTGGGAACTCTTGCAGTTTTTCTCCATTTAATATGATGCTGGCTGTGGGCCTATTGTATATTGCCTCTATGATTTTGAGGTATGTTCCTTCTATTCCAATTCTCTGTAGTGCTTTTAGCATGAATGCGTGTTGGATCTTGTCAAATGCATTTTCAGCATCAATTGAGATGATCATGTGATTTTTGTCTTTGAGTCTGTTTATGTGGTGAATTATGTGTATTGTTTTTCGAATGTTGAACCAGCCTTGCATCCCTGGGGTGAACCCGGCTTGGTCATGGTGGATAATTTTCTTGATGTGGTTTTGAATGCGCATTGCTAGTATCTTGTTTAGCAGTTTTGCATCTAAGTTCATCAATGATACAGGCCTATAGTTTTCTTTTCTTGAGCTTTCTTTATTTGGTTTTGGTATTAATGTGATGTTGTCTTCATAGAATGTGTTTGAAAGGGTCCCGTTTCTTTCTATTTCATGGAATAGCTTGCGGAGTATTGGGATTAGCTCTTCTAAAAGTGTTTTATAAAATTCACTTGGAAAACCATCTGGTCCTGGACTTTTCTTTGATGGTAAACTCTTTATTGTTGTTTCTATTTCTTTGATTGTTATTGGTAGGTTTAAGTTTTCGATATCTTCTTGACTCAATTTAGGGAGGTTGTATGTGTCTAGGAATTTGTCAATTTCTTCTAGATCTTCCATTTTGTTGGAGTACAGTTTTTGAAAATAGTTTCTGACTATCTTCTGTATTTCCATACTGTCGGTGGTAAAATCTCCTTTTTCATCTCTTATTTTGGTAATTTGGGTTGATTCTCTCTTTCTTTTGTTAGATTGGCCAATGGTTTATCTATCTTGTTTATTTTTTCAAGGAACCAGCTTTTAGTTTTGTTGATCTTCTGTATTATTTATTTATTCTCTAATTCATTAATTTCTGCTCTGATTTTCATGATTTCCTGTCTTCTCCTGGCTTTGGGGTTAGATTGTTCTTGTTTTTCAAGGGCTTTGAGCTGTGTCATTAGGTTATTTAATTGGTGGTTTTCTGTTCTTCTTATGTGGGCACTCAGTGCTATAAATTTCCCTCTTAGTACTGCCTTCAGGGTGTCACAGAGGTTTTGATATATTGTATCTCTGTTTTCATTGGTTTCTAGAATTTTTTAATTTCTTCCCTTACTTCTTCTATGACCCACTCTTCATTCAGCAGTGTAGTGTTCAGTCTCCATGCGCTTACTCGGTTACTTTGGGTCTTCCTGGAGTTTATTTCTAGTTTTACTCCATTGTTGTCTGAGAAGATGCAGGGAATTTTGTTGCATTTTTTGAATTTGCCGGTGCTCACTTTTTGGCCAAGAATGTGGTCTGTTTTGGGGAAGGTTCCATGAGCAGCTGAGAAAAATGTGAATTCAGTTGTAGTTGGGTGGAAGAGTCTATATGTCTAATAGGTCCATTTGGTTTATGGTATTCTTTAGGTCTGAGGCGTCTCTACTGACCTTTTGTTTAGAGGAACGATCTAGAGATGTAAGAGGAGTATTGAAATCTCCTAGTATTAGTGTAGTGGGATCTATGTGTCTTTATATCATATAGAGTTTGTTTTATGAAAGTGGCTGCACCTATGTTTGGGGCATAGATGTTGATAATTGTTATTTCCTCTTGCTGGATTGTTCCTTTTCCTAGTAAAAAATGGCCTGCTTTGTCTCTTCTGGTAAGGTTGAGCTTGAATTCTAGTTTATCTGATATCATAGTTGCTACTCCTGCTTGTCTCCGAGTTCCATTGGCATGGATTACCTTACTCCAGCCCTTCACCTTGAATTTGTGGGAATCTTTGCTTGTAAGGTGTGTTTCTTGCAGGCAGCATATAGATGGATTCTGGGTTTTGATCCATTTTGCCACCCTGTGCCTTTTTATTGGGGAGTTGAGACCATTTATATTCAGTGTGATTATTAAGAGATGATTTTTAATTCCTAACATTTTGAGTTTTGACTTCTGTTTGCAGTAGTGTTTATTCTTCTTTGCTTAGCTGTTTGCTTCCTGGAAGTTATTGTTTCTCTGGTTCTGATGTTTACTGGTTAGTTCTTCTTTGTAGTTAATCTCTTTAAGCAGTTTCTCTAGTGCTGGTTTGGAAGACAAAAATTCCTTCCGTTTCTGTTTGTCATGGAAGGTTTTTATATCCCCGTCAATTTTAAGAGAGTTTCGCTGGGTATGAGAATCTTGGCTGCAAGTTATTTTCTTTCAGAGTTTGGAATATGTTACTTCAGCCTGTCCTGGCTTTCATGACTTGATTAGGGAGGTCTGGAGTGATTCTAATTGGTTTGCCTCTAAATGTCACTTGGCCTTTTACTTTTGTTGCCTTTAAGATTCTCTCCTTTGCCTCTCATTGGTCAGTTTGATTACTATGTGGTGTGGTGAACCTCTTCTTTGGTCTTGTCTTGAGAGAGCTCTGTATGTTTCCTGAAACTGTATGTCGACTTCTCTTTCTATGTTTGGAAAATTCTCTGTTATTATTTCTTTGAAGAGATTGTTTATTCCATAGGTTTCAACTTCTAATCCCTCTGCTATGCTATTATTCTTAGGTTAGCTCTTTTAAAATTGGCCCAGATCTCTTCGATGTCCAATTCATATTGTCGTATTTTTTTTCTAAGTTATGCACTATAGATTCATTTTTGGAGTGGTCATCCTCTTGGAGTGATATTCTATTTTCCATGTGATCTAATCTGCTGTTTATAGTTTGTATTGATGCCTTCATTTTGATTATTTCATCTTTCACTTCCTTCAATGCTTCTCTTTGGTTTCTTTTCCGGTCGTCGAATTCTTTGTTTATTTGTTCCTTTATTTCTTCCTCTAATTCTTTCCAATTTTCCTGCTTTCTTTCTGAAAATTCTGTATTGTTTCTAGTATTAGAGTTCTGAATTGTTCTTCTGGTAATCTCTGCCATTCTGGGTTGGTGAAATCTGTTATTGAGGGTTTGTGGTGGCTCATTGTTTCTTTGTTATTTTTCCTTCCCATTGTTCCCTTGCTCTTGAGTTTATATCTGTCAGGAGAATCTGGTAGTGATTATAGAATTTTGAGTGTCTAAATATGAGATGGCCTTGGTATGAGACAGGAAAAAGAGGAAAAGAAAAGAGAGAAGGTAAAATGTTGAGGAAAGGAATATAGATGGGGGGAGAGCTTGTAAAAGGGATAAGGAGGAGATTCAACAACCTAAGCAAGTAATTACAAAGCTAGTAATCATCCAAACAAACATAAAAGAATCAAGGCAATACAAATAAAAACAGGGTAAAAACAGATACAACTTAATACTAAAAAAACAAAAACAAAAACAAAAAAAAACAAAGAACACAAAACTGAACCAAAGAAAACCCCCAAAGTCTAAAAACAGCAACCAGACACTAAAACTGACACTGCTAGTTCATAAGTATCAAGCTTAAATTTTCAAGTGTGTCTCTGGGATTTTAATTTTCTCTGTCAATGCAGGCAGGGGGTTTTGTTGGTGTTAGCTTATGTCTCTGGGCTTTCCACAGGGCCTGGTTGCGTCTCTCTCCCTGCCTTTGCTGTTGGCAGGTGTGCAGTCTAAATGCCGGGTCTTTCCAGGTGCCCTACGTGCACTGAGTTCTTCCATCCTTATCTTCCTAAGGTCTAAAAGCGTGGGTGTTTGAGTCTTTCCCTCGTATAGTGTTCCCTGCACCTTGGAGGTGCAGACTTATGTATCCGTGCTGCTCGGCCTGTTCCTCCTCCGGTCCGCTGGGGGGCGCCAGACTTCACTGACCTTCTGGATAGTTGACAGGAAGTTGGCTGGGCGGGGCTGGTAGCAAGATGGCCGCCGGTTCATGGTGCGAGCAGCCTCCCCTCTTCCTCCTGGGCTTTTTTCAGCACCTCTCGTTGCCCCAGTCACGTTTAATCCCCTCTGGTTCACTTTCCTTCTGTCAGGGAACTGTGTCTGCGGCAGCCCTACTTCAAGCTCTGCTGTGTAGATATTCACCATTCCCTCTCTGCAGTGGTTTGCAGCAGGGGCAGAGCAGCAGGGGCTTAAGCTGTTTGTCCAGTCCCACGTGTTCCAGTCGCTGTGGCTGTTTCGGGGGTCCCCGCCTGCATAGAGTGTAGGGTCCTGGGGGTGCTCGCTCCACGGCTGTCTGCTCACTGTGTGGAGTTTGTAGCTTACGGTTTCTGGTTGATCACCACAGCTCCAAGTCCCGGCTCCACAGCCGGACTCCTTGGCACCACTATGGTGGGCGCCCGCCCCGGGGCGCAGCGGCAGACTTCCTTGGTCGGCCTGCTCCGCTTTCTGGGCTATTTTTAAAGTTGAGGTTCGAATATCGCTATTTTCCTTGTTATTTCCTTCAGTTAAAAGGCTCTTTTTATGGTAAATTTTGTTCGAAATCACAGCGCCTGGGAAAGGTTGTTTCACTCAGGTGCCATCTTCTTGTATTTGTAACTTTACATCCTGAACAAATTAGTTGCCCTTTCTGAGCCACAGATTTCTCATCTGGATTCTCTGTGCTATGAGCTTTACTTTCTATTTCTTGGGTGTTTTGTAGTTAGAAAATAATGCTGAGTCATTATCGACTGAATTTTTTCATTTGATTTACATTAAGAGACAGGTTAAAATTAATATCATATGTAAAATACCCAGGTCAAGTAATTAACTAATTGAAAAAATAAATAGACATAGAAATTTTGAGTTATTTGAAAAACCAATACCTGTGTATCTCTACCTTTTCTTTTAATTTTGTGTAATTTTAAAATGTATTATATAGGCAAACAACCCACTCACCTTTCCTGAGTATATATATTTGAAAACAATTTGTGTAGAAGTCAGCAATAATGTCTTGCACACCATGTTTTACAGGTACATACATTTAGTAAATCATATTGCATTAGCATATTTTTCCATGATATATTTTTATTTTTATACTTTTATTTGTGACATATAATTATACATCATTGTGCATTTAAATATTTAAATAAACATTAACCCAATCAAACCATTGTAGGAGATTCTGCAGATTTTTTTTTTTTTGTGGTACTGAGAATTTAACTCAGTAGCATTCTACCCCTGAGCTACACCCCCAGCCCTATTTTTTATTCCTTATTTTGAAACAGGGTCTCACTAAGTTGCAGAGTGCCTCACTAGGTAGCTGAGGCTGGCCATGAACCCGGATACTCTTGTCTCAGCCTCCCAAATGCTGGGATTACAAGCATGTACCACCACGCCCGGCTCAGGTTTTTTTAAGTGTGATGAAATTGCATATCTCTGAAAGACAACACACACCTAATTTTATTTTTTCACCTGTGTCTGTATGTGTGCAATTTTTGAGTGGAGGGAGGAATGGGATGAGGAAAAAATGAATACTTATGTATAGCTAGATAGAAATAAGAAGTTCTGGTGTGTTCTTGCACAGAAGAGTTAATATAGATATAAATTATGTAGTATATATTTAAAAAAAAAACAAGAAAAAGGATTTTGAAAATTTCACTAGAAAGAAGTGATAAAGTTTTGAGGCAATAGATGTTTGATCTTATTTTCATATTTACAAAGTAAAATGTATAGATATAGCATATGGTACCCTATATTAATATATAAATTTTAAATATTTTTAGGTATCTTTAAAACAATAATTTTTTGAAAAAAATTCTGGTGTAAAATATAAAGTTTCAAAAATAAGAGGTGTTTACAAGCAAGTAAAATGCAAATAAAAGCACACATAGATGAATCTATTCAATTATATTATTAAACTAGCCACAGATATCTGTTGAGCTTTTTTAGCACAACTATATGTAAAGATTTTAGGGTATATATGAATGAAATTATTCATTCACCAAATTATGTCAAACTATGTTACCATCTAAAATTGAGGCTTAAATGATTATTTGAATAAATTCAGTTTCTAGTCTCATGCATTACACAGATTAATAGGATAAAAAACAAGAATGACATAAAATCTAATTATAAAACCTGATAAATGCCATGCAAGAAAAGAAGGCAATGGCAAGGCACTTATTCTTTTGAGGGTTTAAAGAAGAAATATTTAAGCTGAGAACAGAAGAATGTATAGTTGCTACCTTAGCAAAAAGACGGATGGTAGTAGAGATGAGACTTTTAAAGAGAAGCACAATATCCTAAACAAAACCTTCTATCCTTGAGAATCTTGAGTTAATGCTATATAATCATCATGTGATAGCATTTTTAGGATGATAACTTGCTTGTTAGGCTTTAACATTTTAGAATCAAGAAATTTCTTTTGGAAGTCATGACCCTTTCATGACAAATAATATTTATACATTAAAAGTCCATCTTAGGAATTATATTTTTTTATAAGCACAAGGGACTTATAAAACATAAAAATTGACTTTAACTTTGGTAATCTTTTTTAAACAAGTGAAGATTTTTGCATTTTGTATTTATTTTTAAATGATTGCTGCATTGTAATTATACATCTTGATGAGGTACAGGTTGGAAGAAGCATATATGCACACATCACTCCTTCAGCTCTTCCCAAATTCCCACCCATTTCCCTCCCCCTTCCCTCCTTCTCATGTTCCACATAGTGATTGACTTTGATAAGTTTGTGAATGTGCATTATGGTATTTCCCTCTTTCCCCATCCCTTCTCCCTCAGGTTGCCCTTTTTACTCATCTAAGGTTTCTCCATCTTTGCTTGGAGTCCTTCCCCTCTCCCATTTTCTCCCTAGATCATGCATATTAGGGAGAACATCCGGCTTTTCACTTTTTGTGACTGACTAATCTCACTTAGCTTAATGTTCTCTAGTTCCATTTATTTCCCTGAAAATGACATGATTTTGTTCTTCTTTATGGCTGAGTAAAATTCCATTGTATACCTATCCCATAACTTTGTAATCCATTCATCTGTTGATGGGTATCTTGGTTGGTTCCATAGTTTGGCAATTGTGAATTGTGCAGCTATAAACATAGATACACATGCATTAGTCTGGTAGTATGGTTTCCATTATTTTTGTTAGATATCCCATATTGGTTTTTCTGGGTCATATGGTAGGTTCATTCCCATCATTCTGAGGATATTCCATACTGTTTTCTAAAGTGGTTGTATTAATCTGCAATCCCACCAACACTGTATTAGAGTTCCTACTTCTCCACATCCTCACCAGCATTTGTTATTGCTTGTGTTTTTAATGATTGCCATTCTAATTGGGGTTAGGTGAAATCTCAGGATAGTTTTGATTTGCAAATCTCTGGTTGCTAATGTTGTTGAACATTTTTTATACATTTATTGGCCATTTATATTTCTTCTTTTCTGAAGTGTTTATTTACATCACTCACCCATTTTTTTGTTTTTTTAGCCATGAGTTTCTTGAGTTCCCTGTATATTCTAGATATTAGTCCTCTATCAGAGGAGTACCTAGCAAAATTCTTCTCCCATTCTGTTGGCTCTCTGTTGAGGTTCTTGATAATTTCTTTCACTGCACAGAAGCTCTTCAGCTTAATGCAATCCCAAATATTGATCCTTCTTTTAATTTCTTGCACTTTTGGGGTCTTGTTGAAAAAGTTTTTACCTGTGCCTATGTGTTAAAGTGTTGGACCTATGCCCTCTTCAAGTAGCTGGAAGGTCTCTGGTATAACTTCATGTCTTTTATCCATTTTTAATTGACTTTTGTGCAGGGTAAGAAAGGGGGGTTTATCTTCATTATTCAGCATATTTGATTAATCAATTTTGCCAACATCATTTATTGAAGAGGCTACCTTTTTTCCAGTGTATGTTTTTGGCTTCTTTGTCAAAAATAAATTGGCTGTAAGTATGTGGGTTTGTTTCTGAATCTTCTGTTCTGCTTCATTGGTCTGTGTATCTGTTTCTGTGCCAATACCATGTTGTTTTTATTAAAATGGCTTTGTAGTATAGTTTGAAGTCAGATATTGTGATGTCTCCTATATAGTTCTGGTTGCTGAGATCTACTTTGTCTATTCTGTTTTGTTGTTGTTGTTGTTGTTATTGTTGTTGTTACAAATGAATTTAAGGCCTGGTTTTTCTAGTCTTGAAGAGTGATCTTGGTAATTTAATAGGCATTGGAAGAATGGCCATTTTGATAACAATTTATCCAGCCTACCCAAGAGCATGGGAGGTCTTTCCATCTTCTAAGATCTTATTCTATTTATTTTTCAGTGTTTTATAATTTTTATTGTAGAGGTCTTTTACCTCCTTGTTTAGGTTTATTCCCAGGTATTTTATTCTTTTTTGGGAGATCAGTTTTATAAGCCTTCTGGCCTGAGTTTGTTTGGGCTTCTAAGTGTAACACCATGTCATCTACAAATAGATAGTTTCAGTTTTTCTTTTACTATTTTTACTCCTTTGACTTCCTTCTCTCACCTTATTGTTCTGGCTAGATTCTCAAGTACTATATTGAAAAGGAGTGGTGTTAATGAATGTCCTTGTCTTGTTCTTGTTTTTATGGGGTACTCTCATAGTTTTTCCTCATTTAATATGAAGTTGGCTGTGGATGTATTGTATATTG
The DNA here is from genome assembly GCA_004027655.1 of Graphiurus murinus. Classification (NCBI taxonomy): domain Eukaryota; kingdom Metazoa; phylum Chordata; class Mammalia; order Rodentia; family Gliridae; genus Graphiurus; species Graphiurus murinus. The sequence goes on from PVLC010043737.1 coordinate 9,105, forward strand.
CCTTCATGATGTTGAGCTATGTTCCTTCTATTCCAATTCTCTGCAGTGTTTTTAGCATGAATGGGTGTTGGATTTTGTTGAACACTTTTTCAGTGTATATTAAAGTGGTCATATAATTTTTGTCTTTAGTCCTATTTATGTGGTGGATTACAGGAATTGCATTCAAAACCACATCGAGAAATTATACAGCATGACCAAGTCAGGTTCATTCCAGGGATGCAAGATTGGTTCAACTTTGGTAATCTTAATGTATGTGAAATATAGCCAGAAATCAAGGTAAAACAAAGAAAACCATTCACCATTAAACCTAGCTTTATTCCAGATAATAAATACTTGTTACATTTTAGAAATTTGAAAGAGATCCTTTAGTAATGATTTTTGTCTTTGAAAGCATTTCATAATTTGATTTAGGATTACTTTACTTTGCTTGGGTATATAATATAGGCATTAATTCAGAACACCAGTAAGACAGGAGAACTTAAGAAAAATAAAGAAATTGTGTGTTGTTGTGAGTTTTATACTCAGCATTAATCACATAATATTAGTCTGAGATCCATAATATTTCAAGTATACCCATATATATATATATATATATATATATATATATATATATAGAGAGAGAGAGAGAGAGAGAGAGAGAGAGATAAGTATGACTAACTGTAAGTATATGTACTTGAAAATGGATAATTTTTAACTCAAATATGTGTCAGTTTAAAAATATGTGTCAGTTTAAAAATAGAATACTGTAAAAGTATATAAATAGTAATAGTCCTCAAGTAAAGAAATGATTCCAGCATTACTGTAGAGTGAAGTGTTTGCAAAAATAAACACACAAAAATATAGACTTTATGACAAAATTGAATTGGATTTTCTGTGTCTGACATGTAAGTTCCATCTTCAGAGAGATGCTTCTTGGGTATATTTCTCCAAATGTTACCCAACAATTATGTGCAAATATATCACACTTTGAAAATTCACCTGCTATACCTTAAAACAATAATGTAATGAAAGAAAGAGAAAAATATCTGCAAAATTCTGAGATAGACTTTTTAGGACTTGTTAAATACCTCTAAAAAAATTAAATCAGATTCTCATTACCTGACGGTTTTTTTATTTGATTCCAAATAATTAGCCAAACATTCATTAAGACCTTCTGAATCTCCCTATCCTGTCAACATTCCCATTGTGTTAAAAGTATATATATCCAGAGATTATAAATTATCCTTGCAGTTTTTCTCTATGCTTTTAAAAAACATACCCTAATGTCCCCCAATTCAAAGAAAGATAAAATATGCAGATATCAGGGGATTTGGGGAACTGCAACTGCAAAACTTGATTTAATGCTCATAAAATTTAGAACTGTAGTAGATCATTGAAAAATATTATCTTTTCTAAGACTGGAAATATCAATCTTTTTTTTTTTTTTTTTTTTGGTACTGGGGATTGAACTCAGGGGCATTCTACCTCTGAACTATACCCCCAGCCCTATTTTTTATTCTTTCTTTTGAAACCGGGTCTCAATAAGTTGTGGAGTGCCTCACTAGGTAGCTGAGGTTGGCCTCGAACCCGGATCCTCCGGTCTCGGCCTCCCGAATGCTGGGATTACAAGTGTGCACCACCACACCCGGCTCAATATCAATCTTTTCAATCATCACCATAGCCCTGAACCTTGCAGAAAATAGGGAGAATCTCAAACAAAGTATGTACAATACAGAAAAGCAAAAAAAAAAAAAAAAAAAATTCCTGTAAAAAAACCCAAAAACTACCAGAAATGAAGTCTTCCCAATGACCAGAGATTTGTAACATGATCAAAATGTAATTTGCGGGCTAGATATTATCCTCTATACATGTTAGCATGGCATTCTTGGGTACTTAGGTGAAATTTGGGACTATCAATATGAGCCTAAAATAGTTATTTCATAATAGGGAAATTTCAGCAGTGATTTCTGCTTTTATTATACCCATGAACAGCAGAGATAAATGCCTTTCTCAGCTAGGAGAAAGAATATGGTTGGTTCTTCATCTTTCTCTGAATTTGCACAATTTTCCAAATGCTGGCATGATTTCCTGAGCTCTCCAGGGTTTCAAATGGCTGTGATAAAACTTTTCAGACAACCTGGAGGGGAGTTTGTCAGTGACAGTGACTACTGGTATGACTGGAAGCCACAGTTTCCACTAAAACAATGTGCTTGGAAGTGATAGTTTCCAGAAGTATTTAAGACAATGAGCCAAGTCCATGTTTTGAGTTTTATCATCAGATTAATCTTCTTCAACTGAAGGATGAGGACGCAACAGGCTCCTTTCTTGATTACGAATATTGAATTGTAGGTGCAATTGGGACATGTGCATGAGATAGTGTGGCAAGATAGGAGTTCAGCAAATCATTGGCAGATAAGAATACAGATTTGGGGGTTAGAAGAGGATAAAGAAGTCAAAAGACTGGATGACACTGTCAAAGGAGAAAGTAAAGAAAGTAAAGCTGTAAGATTGCTAAGGGTAGAGTTTAAGGCAGAAAAAACAGTTGTTTCCCTGTATCTGAGAAATAGAAGAATAAAGACTAAGAGAGAGAAAGGAAAAGAATGAACATTCCCAGAGTTAGGAGCTGGTTAAAGAAAGGGAGCCCGAGAAAAGCTTTCTGAAGTTAGAGGTTCAAAACATTAACAGCCCTTACATAATTGTAGTGAGTAGTAAGGCAGAATGGCAGATTGTAGAGTTCACAATAAACAGGTGTTGAGGGAGAAATGATAGACTAGGACTGTATCTCCCAGGTTATGGTACTTGCCACTCTGAACACATCTTAAACCCTAGAAGAGCCACCAAGGTGACCAAAGTCCTAAAAATAAATTTCATACTAGTTACCTTAATAGCTTTATCTGGTCAATAATGCACATTCTTTTTAGAGGTCTAAAGGGAATGGACACATAAAATATCCAACTTAAAAATAAATTGAACTTGAGGAATGTAGTTCTATAAAAAGAGGAGAGCCAGAGTAAAGTCAGTAAATCCAATACTAAAATTCAAGGAAAACAGGAGCAGGGACAGAAAATAAACTGTTCTGACAAGAAGAATGGATAGAACTATAGTTATATAAGGAAGCCTATAAATACTCAGCACTATTATCTAACTACAAAACACCCAAGAAATGGAAAGTGCAGCTCTTAGTGCAGAGAATCCGGAGATATTTGTGTCGGTTTGTTCAAAATAAAATTCACTTTATATTTTCTCTGGTATACTTGGCAGACACACAATTTTTTAAGCATCCATAAAGTGACTATTCGAAATATAAATATTGTTTTATATTTACTTAGCAGTAACTTAAT
>PVLC010043738.1:0-12445 GCA_004027655.1 Graphiurus murinus
CCCTGGAATGATCCTCGACCCCTCTCTGCAGTTCTTCCTTTAAAGGAAATCTGTGGAGCACCCAGATGCTGAGGTTAGGATCCAGTTTTAGTTTTCTGATCCTTTTTTTTTTTTTTTAACCTGAAATGAAATAGAATCCTTAAAGATGGCTGATGCCCATGGCTTCCTCCCCTTCCTCCAACCCAAAGGCAGGAACTCGGTTGTAGAATATTGAACTGACTCGTTTTATCCTCGTGTCAAAGCTCATGTATCTGGGCACATCCCACATCCCACCCACGTGACCCCACTGCACCTGAGCCCCACCCTGCCCAGTGAGGAGACCTCATCTTACCTGGCAAGAAGAACCTGGAGCTCATTCCCCCAGGTTTCGCCCCTGCACGCCACTGGATCCGTACTGAACCCTTGACCCTAAAGCCTCTTGTTCCTCTCGATCTTCCGGATTCTCTGGGCACTCGGCCTCCACTGGTTCCCAGCTGCACAAACCCTTGCTGGGACTCACTGGGTCCTTCCTGGGGGCTGCTGGGTGCTGGGTGCTGAGAGCCAACCATGCCAGTGGGAATCCTTTCCAAGTGCAGGATTGTCGCACCTGTCCCCATAAAGGGATTTTTGCTCTGCATCTGGCTTCAAGCAGCAGTCTGGGAGACAGTGCTGGGGCGCCAAAACACTGGAATTTTTGATATTTGGATTTCTAAGAGAATAGCAGGACTGAATATGTAAAATTGGAACTCCCTTGCAAAATTCCAAATGCGCATTTACCATAATGATGACGGTATTCTTCTGCTCTTGTTTCTCAAGACACTTCTGCCATGAACATGGAGGCCGCTAGGACAGTACAGCACAGGTCAAAGGGGAGCCCAACGCAACAGTCGCTCTGTGGTTAACGGTTCACAGATGATGAAGAAACCGCAGAATTCATTAGCTGGTTCCGGGGCAGATTCTGTCCCACTTGCCAGGTGCATTTTTCTTTAATATGTCATTAAACTTCATGAAATCAGTATTTAATTTAATCTTCAGTGCACTCAGAAAAAAAGCTATTTCTATTTAATTAATTAATTAATTTTTTGGTGGTACTGAGGATGAAACCCAGGGGCATTCTACCTCCAAACTGCACCCCCAGCCCGATTGTTTTTTATTTTTTTACTTTGAAACAGGGTCTCACTAAGTTGCAGAGGGCCTCACTAAGTAGCTCAGGCTGGCTACGAACCTGTGATCCTCCTGTCTCAGCCTCCCAAGTGCTAGGATTATAAGTATGTGCTACCGCGCCCAGCTGAAAATGTATTTTAGAGATGTTATTTTAGAGATAAGGACTCTGAAGTCAAAAGCTGGAAAGTCCAGAGCTGAGTGCAGACCCAGGTGTCCTGGTTGCAGGGAAACACCACGTTCCTTCCCCTGCAGACTCCGGCCCATGAGAAGATCCAGTTTGTTCACCAGCTCCTGGTCCCCTTTGCCTTTCACTGGGGGACTTAGCTCCCTGGCCACTGGCTTGAGCTCCCCTGGAACCTCCTGGGCCCACATCCTGGCAGGGGTGCAGAAGCCAAAGGGATCACACTGTGGGGCTGTGTCCACTCACTGTTGTAGCCCCACTGTGCGCTCCCAAGTGGTACCTGGTGGGACTGGGCCTCTCAGTCGCCACATGCAGCCAGCTGTCCCGTGGACATGCACAATTAGCAGTTAAGCGTGTAGGTCATTTTGTACTATTGCTTCAAGGACACAACCAACACTGCACAGGCAGAGAAAGCAGGGTAGGGAGAGGATGGAGGAGAGGGGCGAGGAGAGCAGGAGGAGCAGTCCAGCTCCTGCCTTTATTTCTTTTTTTTTTTAAAACTGGGGATTGAACTCAGGGGCATTCTACCTCCGAGCTATACCCCCATTTTTTATTCTTTATTTTGAAACAGGGTCTCACAAGGTTGCAGAGGGCCTCACTAGGTAGCTGAGGCTGGCCGTGAACCCGGATCCTCCAGTCTGAGCCTCCTAAATGCTGGGATTACAAGCGTGGGCCACCACGCCTGGCTCTTTATTCCTTTTATTATGAAAACACACACCTGAGAACCTGCCAGGTGCTCAGCTCTATCATCAGTCCCAGGGAAGCTCAGGTGAACAAGAATAGAGCATCCTTGATCATTCAGCAGATACTTACGGACGACCTACTATGTGCTGGGCCTTCAGTGGAGCTTGGGATTCCTCAGTGAGCAGAGATACTAGCTGCAAGTCAGGGCGGGAAATGTAATGTAATAAAACATCACATTTATAGGATGTGAGGTCACATTCTGAGGTTCCAGGGGTTGGGGGGACATGATTCAGCACCAGAGCTCTGCGTGCCCAATAAGCCTGCCTCCGAGGAAGATTTTCCTGAGGATGGGGGACTTCTAAGCAGAAATGCATTCACATGTGCACAAAAGACCTGTACAGGTGTGTCCATGGAAGCATTATTTATGATAATCCCCACATGGAAACAACGTGCATGCTTATCCACAGGCGATGGAAAAGTCCTTTGGATAGGCACGCAATGGAGTACTACACCGCAGCAAAAAGGAGGTAGTTACTGCTACGTGCAGTCATGTGGATGACTCTTCCAGACATAACGTTCAACAAAAAAAAGCCAGATGCAAAAGAATAGTTATAGTATGCTTCATTTATATAAAATTTAAAAATAGGGAAACCAGTCTAATGTGATAGAAGTCAGAGTAGTAGTTGTTTAGGGGGAAGGGGATGTCTGGGGGAGTCCCAGGGAGGCCTCTGGCAAGCTGATCATGTGGCACATCTTGGTCTGGGTGTGGTCGTATGGGTGCATGCCCTGCTTCTTAAAGATCTGTTGAAATGCACGCTTAGGCTTTGTGTACTTTTCTGTGTGCATTTGAAAACTCCATGAACACTTCACAGAAAGGCTGGTAAATCAAGGAGGAGAAATATATTTTATTCAGGCTTTTAAACTTTAGGAACACATAGACCACTGGAACAGAATAGAGTACCATAAATAAATCTACACATTTACAGCCAAGTGATTTTTGACAAAGGCAACAAAAACATACAGATCAAAAGAAAGTCTCAAATAAATGGTGCTTAGAAAACTGGATATACATATGTAAAGGAAAGGAACTAGATCTCTATTTCTCACCATAAAAACAAAACAAAACAAAACAAAAAACTCAAGAGGACCAAAGACTTAAATGTAAGACCTGAAACTGAAAATACCAAAAGAAAGTATGGGGGAAATGCTTCAGGTCACTGGTGTGGACAAAGACTTTCTGGCTATGACCCTAATAGCACAGTCAACAAAAGCAAAAATTGATAAATGGGTTTATATCAAACTAAAAAGCTTTTGTACCGCAAAGGAATTAATCAGAGCGAAGAATCAACCTACATAATGGGAGACAATATTCACAAACTCTTTATCCAATAGTCCAAGGATTAGTTTCTGGACTATGAATTTCAAGCAACTCAACAGAAAAAAAATACCATAATGATCTAATTAAAATTGGGCAAATAACCTAAATAGACATCTCTCAAGAGGATTTACAGATAACCATCTAGTATATAAAACAAAATGCTCACCATCATTAATCAATAGGGAAATGCAAGTCAGAACTTCAATGAAGTGTCATTTCACCCCAGCAAGAATGGCTATTATCTAAAAGACAAAAATTAACAGATGCTGGTGAGGAAGCAGAGAAGAGGGGACTCTCATACGCTGGTGGTGGAAAGGCAGATTGGTACAGCCATTATGGAAAACAATATGGCGACTCCTCCAAAACCCAGAAATAGAACAACCATATGTTGTAGCCATTCAACTGCTGGACGTAGAGCTGAAGAAATTGAAATTGGCATGTCTAAGAGACATCTGCATTCTCGTGTTCATTATAGCACTGCTCAGAATAGCCAGGATGTCAAATCAACCTACGTGAGGTCGACAAATGAATGGATAAAGAAAATGTGGCATATACTCAACAAAATATTATTCAGCCACACACACAAAAAGATAAATACCTGTCATTTGCAACAGCGTGGAGAGAACTGGAGGACATTATGTTAATACTGCATGCTCTTACTCCTATTTGGAAGCTAAAAAGTCGATCTCGAGGAAGTGGAGTGGTTATAGGAACAGTGAGGGACAGAAAAGAGGTGGGGAGAGGGTGGTTGATGGGGACCGAGTGCAGGTGAGTAGGAGGAATAACTTCTAATAGTCTACAGAACTCTACAATAACTATGGTTGTCCACAACTAGTTGAATATTCAAGATAGCCAGTGGAGCAGATTGTTAATGTTCCCAGAACAAAGAAATGATATGTGAGATTATGGTGATACCAATTGTCCTCCTTATCTGTCCCTTATGTATTTTATGTATGTATTAAAATGTCACTCTGCACCCCATAAATGTGCACAATTTCTATGTGTCCTTAAAAATTTAAAAATATATAGAAGTGAACATTAAGAATAATGTAATACATGTAATTAGGGAATGCAGGGTAAGGAGAGAGGCAACAGGAAGTAGAAGTAATGATTCCTTGCCCATATTAGGGAATTAATAGATTTTCTAAAAATATGCAGAATTGAGTATGTTTCACAAAAGGTATGGTTTTTCTAAATGAACCACAGAGCTTTAAAGAAGGTACAGAGCTTTAAATTTTTCAGAGGAAATATGCACTTAAAGCAAAGAAAATGGGTCAGTAGATAAGACAAAAGCCAAAGAAGTAGTAAAAATAGAGCAGCTGAGAAAAACTGATGGCTCCTTTCAGAAAGCAGCTGTCAGAGAGCTAACTGGACCCAATTCACCTATTAATAGAGGAAGCAGAGATTGTACCACAAAGTGAATTCAGTCATAGGTCACAGCAGGTATAGACCCAAAATAAAGGGAACCAGGCTTGTACCCCAATGACTTCTATTTATTGAGTGATTTTTCTGTCTCAGGCACTACAGGAAATACTTTGCATGTGACTTGTGTGGCCATTGCAATAGTCCTATCATGTAGATTCTATGTCTGTTCCTATTTCACAGACAAGCTGATCCAATTGGAGTTATTCAAATAATGATCCGTAGAAGCAGGGCTTGAGTTTAGACCATGGACTCCAGATGCTAATCCATGCTGAGCTGTCTCCCTGAGTGTAAGGAGCATGGTCTGTCTTTCTATGGGGTGCTGAGAAAGTGAACCAGTGATTGTCTGTTTTGAGAACTAAATGTATTTCATAGATACCCAATTTTAATGACCAAAGTGTTTCTCCAATTTTAGCTAGAATGAATTAGAATATTGATGTAAAAACACTCTAGCCAGGTATAGTGGTGCACACCTGTAATCCCAGTACTGGGGAGGCTGAGACAGGAGGATTGCAGGTTCTTATCAAGTTAGTGAGATCCTGCTTCAAAATAAAAAATAAAATAGGACTGGGGGTATAGCTCAGAGGTAGAATGCCTCTGGGTTCCATCCTGAGTAACACATACACACACACACAGACACACACAGACACACACACACCTACACTCACACACCCACACAATAACCGCAACAACAACAAAATTCTTCAATTTTTTTTATCAGTTAGTATATTTGTATCTGCATCTTTCCTTAAAAAAAACAGTAAATGATTTATAGTGCATTGAACTTATTTTATTTTTCAATTTTTTAATTTCAAACTCTGGATGTTTACTGGTCTCCTTGGAAATGCAGGGAAATAATAAGTTGGTTTTGGCTTTCAAAAATGGCATCAAAATCAATTAGGATTTCTTTTAATGCTTATGGCTTAGCTCTGAATTGGGGTAAAGCGCTTTTGCTAATTTGCAGAAGAATCAACTGGTTTGTACCTGGGCAGTTTGATGGATTTATCAAAGGTTTATCACAGAAGTTGATTAAGAGGCTTATGGAAGGTCAACATTCAGATGGCATTGTGACCATTTCATGGCAGATTAGATACTTAACTCTACTAATCAGATGTCACATCTACCATTTTAGGTAACCCTGCCCCCAAAGGTGGTAACGTGTCAATAACCTATAAAGTTTCAGCCATTTCTTCTAAAATTTTTTTTCCCTAAAAAAATAAGTTAAAATAAGCCAGGTAGGGTGGTGCACATCTGTAATCCCAGTGCTTGGGAGGCAGGTTTTAGGTGAGTCTTAGCAACTTAATGAGACCTTGTTTCAAAATAAAAAATAAGATAGGGCTGGGGATGTAGTTCAGAGGTAGAATGCCCCTGAGCTCACTTCTGAGTAATATATATATATTACATATTATACCATATCATATTATATCATATATTCAAAATAACTATCATTTTATTCTGTTTCTGTCTAGACAGCCTTAGGCTACATCTGCAGAGTAGCAGCTGTAAGTCAATTATCTTAGAGTTGCTAAGCAGTTACATTCACTTGGCTATGACTTTTTAATTTGCTTCCAGATGTTTATGTTTCTGCATTACTTCTCATGACAAGGAAATATGAACAGTGCAGATCAGTGACTGCACTGAGGTAGAGGGTTTTGAGATTCACCGTTTTCTGTAGACACCATAAAGCAAAGCACTTTGTGGAATGTTTGTCACATAGTAGGTGCTATGTCGACACATGGAAATTGGAAGAAAAATCAGTAGGCTTCATTCACCTGCTCTGTATCTACCTATCCTCTTCTTTTTGCTTTTTAAAATCAATTTTACAAGGAAGAAATCAAAGTGTTAAAAGGGTTATAACAACAGCAACAGCAACAACAAACTGGTCCCCTGTCAACACCTTCCACATGTCACCCCACCCCTGACATCTCTCTTGCTGTGGGACAACCACTCTAAAACTGTGTTTCTTTGGGAATTTAAATCTTTATTTCCAAATAATATTCAAATATTGGTTTATAATTTTTTTTTTTTTTTTGCGGTACTGGGGATTGAACTCAAGGGCATTCTACCTCTGAGCTATACCCCCAGCCCTATTTTATATTCTTTATTTGGAAACAGGGTCTCACTAAGTTGCAGAGTGCCTCACTAGGTAGCTGAGGCTGGCCGTAAATCCGGATCCTCTGGTCTCAGCCTCCCAAATGCTGGGATTACAAGCGTGTGCCACCACGCCTGGTGGTTTATAAATTTTTGACTTTGTCAAGAATCCAAAATTCTTGTTATGGAAGATGAGGCTGTCAGCTCATCTTTAATGCTTGTAATAAAATTGTGCCTCAATATTTGGGTAGATTCATATTCAAGATTTTCATTATTATGACTATAAATATGACTTTCTACTGACCCAAGAAATAACATAATTTTGAGCCAAGAAAATTCATTTTTTTTTTTTTTTTTACTTTTTGTTTTCCTAAGAACTGCCTACTAAAAAGAAAATATCTTTTCAAACACACCCTACAACAGGGCTGGGTCTGTAAAATCCCTCTTCAATATAATTTTCTCTAAGTTCAAGCTTGTTGAGTGATTTTTCATCCCACTTTTATTTTTTATATTTCTGTAGACATCGCTTCTGTCTGACTATTGCATTTTCAATGTGTTGCTCACAGGGTTTTGGGGTTTCCTTACCCATTGTCCTGAGATTTCTCTCCTATGTTGAATCACTTGATTTCTGGGTCTGATATATTCCTTCCGGTGGTCTGCTTTGCCTTTGTGGAGTGCGTCCCCAGAAGCTTCATGGAAGTAGTGCATGAGAAAGAAGATGTTTGAGGATCTGTGAATCTACAAATGTCTTTAGTTTTTGCCATCACAATTGACTGAGAGTTGGTCGAGCCTAAAATTCTAGGATGGAAAATCTTTTGAGAATTCAGAATTTTGAAGGCATAGTCAAAATTTTGAAGGCCATTTGTATAGCTTCAGATGCTGCTTTTGAGAATTCTGATACCATCCTTATATCTTTCTCTTTGCTTTTACATGTTTATTTTACTGTTTCTTTCTCTTTGGCAGCTTTTGGAATCTTCTCTTTTTTTTTTTTTTTTTTGCGGTACTGGGGATTGAACTAGGGGCATTCTACCTCTGAGCTACATCCCAGCCCTATTTTTTATTCTTTATTTTGAAACCGAGTCTCACTAAGTTGCAGAGTGCCTCACTAGGTAGCTGAGGCTGGCCACGAACCCGGATCCTCCGGTCTCAGCCTCCCGAATGCTGGGATTACAAGCGTGCGCCACCATGCCCGGCTTTCTCTTTATTTCTGATATTTCGAAGTTTCTCAGCGATATGTCTTACTTTATTCATTGTACTAGATTCTTATGGTTTTGGATACTTAAACCTTTCGTATCTTGGAAATTATCCTACAGTATTTATTTGGTAGTCCCCCCAAAAAAGAAATTCATCTTGATTTTTTCTTCTGCTTTTCTTATTTTTCTCCTATTGACTATTTCTGTGTTGTTTACTTTTTGGGAGGTTTCTTCAACTTTCTCTGTCTAGTCTTTTGATCTTTTTAAAAAATTTAGCTTTCACAATCTTAATATCCAAGAGTTCTCCCTTGTTCATTGTTTTTTCCTGTTTTAAAATGTCCTGTTCTTGTTTTATGTAAGAAGATCTTTCTAGAAATATTAATTATAGTTCCTTTGAAGTTTTCTTCTGTTTTCTGTTACATTTTGCATTTGTGTTTTTCTGTTATAACCCTGTCTTCACAGTATTCTCTAGCTGGGTGGGGAAAGTGAGCTGGTGCACCTTACTCCTTGATATACTGACATCCACTGAAATCTATCATACCACACCTGCCTTCCTCTGTGATTGGTGTCCTTAAATCCAGAGCTTCTTTGATTTTTTTTAAAGAAAAAAAACTCTCAGGTTCCTTGTATGGTGAGGGTGAGGATGGAGGACTGTGGTTGTTCTCTTATATACATATACCTTGTTTTAATCCAGTCCCTGCTCACCTGCCAAGAGACATGCAACTCAAGTTCTGAGCTTTCCTAAAGTTCCTTGTGACTTGCTTGTCACTGATGTGCCACTTGAAGGTTCCCACTCCCTTCTCTTACTGAGTTGTTAATGATTCCTCCATCTGATTTCATGTATTCATATGTAACAATTTAGGGATTATAAATGCCTCCTACTCTTACCAGAGATTGTGGTTGTTGGATTTTGTGTTTCCTTTGTTTGGGGGAATTTTCTAGAGAAGAGCATACAAAAAAATAAAAATAAAAAGTATATTCTATCGTCTTGAAGCAGAGACATCCTATTTGATAGATCTTAAGTATAATATGAGGCTTTCTCTTTGTTACGGACTTAATAATTCCCACATTTATCTTATATAAAACTGAGTCTGTTAGGTGCACTAATTTTTGAAGGTAAATAAACATGCATATAACTTGAGAAAATAATGATTCTTAACTTATTTTCTAGTGTAATAGAAAGCATTGTGCCATGCAAGTGGCATTTTCAAGACTAGCTTATCCTTTAGGGAATCTACGTTTTTATTCCAACAGCTTTTAGCTTAAATTTCTTCAAAATTCATTAACTAGTCCTCTACATTATTAGCCAGAAAGAGATGAACGGACTCCTTTCCTGGTTTCTCGTGGGCGTTCTGCAAATATTGTTTACTGCACTGTGGTGCTGTTTGGTGGCATCTCTGGGACTGGTGCCTGCTCTTTCACTGATTTCTCCCAGGTGCTTGTCTTTTAAATTCAAGAATTGATTTTGCAGAGGTGGCTGTCATTTCCCAATGAGTCATCTTCGGTCAGCCTCTCCATTCTCTTGACACTATCCTACATTTAATTGACAGGTGTGCTCAGAAAGTACTGAGATTGACAGCAGATGCACAATCTCCAGGCTTGCTGCAAACCAGCAGCCTCAAATGTAATTCCAGTCTGGTTGGTAGACGCCAGTGGAACAGCAGGAGGGTAGCTCCTCCGTGCTTCCATGACCCCATTGGGTAAACACGCCAAGCCACGGCCAGCTCTGTGCTTGGTGGCTTCACTTAGGCCAGGGACTAGCAATCTTGGCATCACTGATATTTCAGCTGGGTAGTTCTTCACTGGGGCAATGTTCTGTGCATTGTTGGCCTCTACCTACAGGATGCAGGTAGCTCCCCTAACCCCAGCTGTGACAGCCAAAAATTACTCCAGCCATTGCCAAATATCCCCTGGAGGAGCAGCAGTATGGACTCTGCCGAGAAATTTATGTTACAGGTCTCCTTTTTCTTTAGATTTTATATAACCTGTTCTGGATGTTTGAAGTTGTAGGAAATATGGCAACGGTTAACTGGAATGAGAGCCTAATTCCCTGGAATTCTGTTAAACTTGAAAAGATTCGTAAACCACCCATATTTCCACCATTTTGCCAGTGTTCACTTAATTTCCACTATTCTAAATATTTAAATAATCTGATAACTAACATGTATGGAACACCCCTTCTTTTTAACCCACATTATGTAGCAGGCCTTGTTGTAAGCACAGTCAACATTCAGAGGGAGAAATGGAGAAACCTTTGCTCCTACTTTGACAGATGGGGAAACCAAGGCACAGACTATTTAGGCAAATCGCCTGAGTTTAAAGTGGTTGAGTTGGGATTGACAGCCAGGTGGTGGGATTTCAGAGCACACACTCTTTGCCAGTGCACTGTGGAATGGCTGATTTTTAAGGTGGCACCACATGTGGACTTCAGTCTGTCTGCTCATCCTGAGCACCAGAGGACGAGGCTGCACATGTTTTCCACCTTAACATCCCTGTTGCCTAGGCATAGTGAAGGCTCCTTCTACTAAATGAATGGAACTATTCTAAACACCAGCTTCACTTGCTGTTTATGCAAACAGGGGAACCACAACAAAATAGAAATGCCTGTTATGGTTTCTTGAAAAGAGATGACTGGTGATACTGCAGGTCATTCATGTGTTGCAAATCTCTGTCATCAGGAGGGTAATTGCCTTCAAATGTTGAAAGGAAGTGGTGGCATAATTACAGCCCTCCTGCTGGCCTCCTGGCTTCCTGGCTGTCTGGCAGGGCTGGGAACCAGGATGTTATACTCAGTAGGGGCACCATCGCTTCTTAAGAATTTGCTTGTAGCCAAACACACGGAGACACTGGTAGCACACACTCGTGAAAAAGCAACCATTCTATGATCATTCTGGAAGGTAGAACCTGTAGCACCTCTAGGTTGGTAGGGACTTCTCTGTAGACCATCTGGACGCAGATGTGCTAGTTAGTGGAGACAGATGGGGAATGTTGGTCCACAGCTCCTTAAGTTCACCTCCATTCAAGGTGATGGTGCTTTGAGAAGACAATGCTATGTTTGTATTCCAGTATTTGTCCTCAGAGTTCACGGAGGGTGGTTTTGGGAGAGGAAGGGGAATGCACAGACTGTGGTTCGGTCCTGATGCAAGGCTTATGTTAGCCTATGATGGGCAGAGTTCTGCTAGTGGGACCCTTGGCCATATTGCTCACCTGCTGTGGCTGTACTAGGAACTGTGCATTTCCATTGCCCGTTAAAAGTCAGGCTGTCTCCAAAATTGGAGCTGAGAAGTGCTGAGAGGCAGGGAGGATCGGCTGCCTATCATTCTGTCATTCAGATTTGTTCTCATCTCCCTATGTCCTTGTGAAATAGCCATGAAAAATAGAATTCATACCGAGAGGGTCATAGTAAACCTGGATGCCTTCCTTGGCTTAAATGCTCCTTTTCTTCATATGGTGATATGCAGGGAAAATTTCAGAGTGGAAACTTTGCCTATCTTGAAAATTCAGATCTAAAGAATTTTTGGTAGTAACCAATTCTGAGCACATCAAATGAGTTAAACACTAATGGGCAAATATTCACTAGGTAAATACTTATCCTTCAGTACCCAGCTCAAGTACCACCCTCGTGTCAAGGCTTTTTGTGTGTGGTATCCCCGATATTCAGCAGACTGTGCTAGCCTTAAATGCTCCTGTGGCAGGTGGCTCAGATTCCTGGAATAGCACTTGCTCATCATGTTCCAATTTATCTGTTTCCATGTCTTTCTTCTTGCCTGGATGGTGAAGTTCTGAGAGGGAGCAATTCACCTTTGAGTCCTAGCACCTGGTGTGTGTGGGCTGGTGTGTAGGAGATTTTTTTGTGTGTGTTGGATTAAAAGAGTAATAAAAGAACTCATTAAATTCCATCTTTCACACTGGGCAAGAAGAGGACATATATTGAGATATTTCCAACTCGTGAATACTAAGCAACCCTCTTACGGTTTAGAATAAGTTCAGGGCACAATGACTTTCTCATTATCCCCTTCTTAATTCTCTTCTCCTCCACCCCTCCCTCTCAGTCTCATGAAAAGATTTGTCTTAATTCTATTCAATTCAGGGTCTTTCTGAAGAATACCCCTCTTTTGTTTCCAGGCAGGCATTAATGAAAACGATTTTTACGACGGGGCATGGTGTGCGGGCAGGAACGACCTCCACCAGTGGATTGAACTGGATGCCAGGCGCCTGACCAGGTTCACGGGTGTCATAACGCAGGGACGGAATTCACTCTGGCTGTAAGTGCTCCTGTGCCTGTGTCTTCAGTCTAGCGTGCAAGGGTTTGGACAGACAGAGACATGGGAAATTACAGAGGGGTATCTGATG
>PVLC010043739.1:0-12432 GCA_004027655.1 Graphiurus murinus
AAAGTAAATATATGACCCTAAAGGAGTATGGTTTTATGACTCTAGAAAGTTTGCTTTACCAGGCTATGTTAAGAATGTGGGCTATATGTGTAAAATGAAGAAGTGGTGCTATTTGTGATCTGACAATGATTGATATGTCATAAATGTCTATGTAACCCTGTTGTACTCAAGAAATGTATAAAAAATCCGTGCTGAAAAAGAAAAAAAAAAAAAAAGAAAATAAAAGAAACAGGGTCTCATTAAGTTTCAGAGGGCCTCATTAAGTTGCTGAGACTGGCTGCAAACCTGAAACCCTATCTCAGCCTCCTGTATTTGTACTGGGATTACAAGTGTGTGTCATATTGTCCTGTTCTAGTGTGGGCATTAAGAGCTTCATAGTCTCACCTCACTGTCGCAGCACTCTGGTTACTGCACTCTAGGGGGCAGACTTGAGCTGACATTGGACAGGTAATGCTGGACACCAGTCTCAACGGTTAACCAAGGACAAAATTTTTATAAGTATTTTCAAATACTAAGGAAAAAATGTAGTATTTCCTATCAAAATCCTCAGATGCTGTATCAAGCAAATTAAGTGGTATCTTTTGAGACTGATCAATGCACTTAAAGGTCCACATGAAGGAAGATGACAAACTGGTTATCTCACAGGGGCACAGAAGGACAAAGAGAGCTTAAAATACTGTGCAGATGATTTACATTTGGTGCAAGGGGAAATTTTAGACTGGCAATGTGAGGAATTATACATTCTAATTCTCTGTCTTTGGGATTTCTAAAAACCTATTCTTACCTTGTAATCCCCTGAATTCCTGCCGTAACTCCATATCCAGTTGTCACATTCATTGGCTGAGCCCAATTTTGCCCCATCTGCATGTATGAAGATGTGAGTTCCTATGATTCCCCAGCAGTGCATATATGTGTACCCAGCCGCTCCTGAGTGGCTGAGATCGCAGTGCCAGTCACACAGTGCAGGAATTGAATCTACATTGGCTCATTATTTTTGGGTCTTTCCCTTGCTTACCAGGGTTCATTTGTGAATTCTCAATAAAGACAATAAAATGTTAGGAGTATAGAGATGATGAAAATAATCTTTTATGCCGGGCATGGTGGCGCACGCTTGTAATCCCAGCATTCAGGAGGCTGAGACCAGAGGATCCGGGTTCACGGCCAGCCTCAGCTACCTAGTGAGGCACTCCACAACTTAGTGAGATTCGGTTTCAAAATAAAGAATAAAAAATAGGGCTGGGAGTATAGCTCGGAGGTAGAATGCCCCTGAGTTCAATCCCCAGTACCGCAAAAAAAAAAAAAAAAAAAAAAAAAAAAAAATCTTTGAACCCTGTCCAATGAGTACAATGAAAAAGAGTGTCACAGGCAGAGGTACAGCAGTACAAAAGCACAGGGGTGGGAGCCAGCTCAGCTTCATTTATATACAGCAAATTAACACTGGAAAAGAATGGCAGGGGTGTAGTGGAAAATGAGATTGAGAAGTGCTGAGATCAGATAATCTATGTTCTAGTTGGTTGTTATTCTAAAGTGCCTGGGGAAGATATAGGAAGGTTTTGAGTAGGTGAGTCACACTGTCTGTCTTAATTTCATGAGAAGGTACATAGAAGGGCATGTTTCCAAGCCACTTAAGACATATAACCATGCTGCTTTTCCAGAGTTCCATCATTAGTCACTCTTGCTAAAGAAGAGTTTCTTGAAGTGGGAAGGAAGTGAAGAAATTCTCTGTCCAAGTTGAGAGATTCTCTTGGCAAAAAGCATGGTGTGTGAGTAGGCTTATGGAATGAAGAGAAGAATGTATACATGCTTCAATAGTTGAAAATGGAAAACCAGATGTATTGACTCTACATAGAGCCCATATGTCCTCATCAGTGGGCACTAATGACGAATAAAGCCATTTACTGTGTATTATAAACACCTTGAAGCAGTTTCCCCTCCAGTTTGATAACCCATAGATATTTACTAAGGGCTACATTTACTGCAGTAAAACAGATGCTGAAGGGGACACTAAGATGGGTGAGGCACAGTCCTTGTCCTCAGGTAGATTTAATTTCAGTTGGGAAGATAGACAAATACTTTTACAGTTGGGAAAATAAACATATACAATTGAAAGATGCTTAAATTGACACTTTGATGAAGCACTAAGATGTAATAGGTGTGGCATAATGAAAACAGGAATTTTTCAAAATGGATAAGAGACCTAAAGGAAAGACCCTAAACTATAAAACTCCTATAGGAGAACATATTGGAAATGATACATCTGACTTTTTGGATATTACATAGAAATTTTAGTTACAAAAGCAAAAATAAGATTGACTATTTTAAACTAAAAAGCCCTGACAAATGAAATAACCAACAAAATAAAACAACAGTGTATGTGTTGGGAAAAAATATTTGCAAACCACGTGTCTCTAAGAGGTTAATTGAACTGTCATATGGAGAGGCCATTGTGGGGAGTGGTCTAAGTTAAGAGAGGCTCGGCAAGTGGCTTAGGCTTCTGATATCCCTGCAGTTTTCTAACCACAGCTATTTTTATTTAAAAATGTCTATTTAATCTCTTCCCCAGGTGCTTTAAGGTCCTGTTCCAGCCTATCCACTCATCTCTATTTAAGTACTTGACAGTACCAAAAAAAAAAGGCCAACAACCCAATACAGATTTTTCTGAAGAAAACATAAAAGCTAGGCCTGGTCACATACACCCATAATCCTAGTACTGAGGAGGCTGAGGTAGGAGGATCACAAGTCCAAGGCCAGGCTTAGCAATTAGCAAGACCCTCAGCAACTTAGACCCTATATCAAAATAAAAAATAAAAAGGGCTGTGTGTGTAGCTCAGAGGTAGAGCAACCCCAGAGCCAATCCACAGTATGAAGAAGAAGAAGAAGAAGAAGAAGAAGAAGAAGAAGAAGAAGAAGAAGAAGAAGAAGAACAAAAGTTCAGACTCATTAATCATAAGAGATGAAAATCAAAGCCACTATGAGATGTCACCTTACACACACACACACACACACACACACACACACACACACACACATACACACACACACACACTGGAATGGCTATCATCAAAAAGTCAAAAAATAACAAGTGTTGGTAAGTGTTGGTGAGGGTGTGGAGAAAAGGGTACCTCCACATATTATTGGTGGGAATGTAGATCAATGTGGCCATTAGGAAAAGCAGATGGATGTTCCAAAAGATATGAAAATTTGAACTATCTTATGACTTGCTAGGCTATATTCTGGGCATACAACCAAAGAGAATGAGATAATCACCTGGTAAAAGTACGTGCACTCCCATGTTCATTGCAGCACTTTTCACAATTACCAAAGTTTGACAATTAGCCAAGTATCTGTTGAAAGATAAATCAATGGAATGTTATTCAAACTGAAGGAAGGGCACTAGGCTAAATCAAATAAGCTAGAGGCAGAAAGAAAATATGTAAGACCTCATTTATCTATGAAGTCCAAGAAAAGATAAAAGTCAAATATAAACAGATAGAGATGAATATAGTGGTTACCAGGGGATGGAGAGTGAGAAAGAAAATGGAGAGAAATAGGTCAGAGGCTATGAAGCAGATTTGTGGGATGAACAAGTTTTGAGAGGTCATATACAATGTGAAGACTACAGGTAATAAATAATGTTGCACTATTGAGTTAGTAAGAAAATTTTGTTGAAGTAAGAAAATACCCAACATAAACAATTTTAAAGGAGCAAAGATTTATTCTGGCTCATGGTTTCAGAAGTATCAGTCTATGGTCACTTGGTCCCATTGACTGAGGCCTGTAATGAGGTAGAACATCAGGCAGGAAGTAGATGGTGGAGCAAAGTTGTTCATCTCATGGCAGCTGGGAAGCAGAGAGGGAGAGGGAAGAAGGGGCCAGTATAACTACATACCCCTCCAAGGCAGATCTCCAGGGATTCAATGTCCTCCATCTCAGCTTCACCTCCTGAAGGTTTCATTACCTCCCACAGTACCATTAACTTGGATCAGCACACACATGGGACTTGAGTTGACATTTAAGATGTATACCATAACAGTGGTACTGTACTTGGGATTCCAACTAAGTGGGTAGATTTTATCTGCTTTTGCCACACAAAAATAACGAGCATTTATGAGATAATAGATATGCTAGTTTCCTTCACCATAGCAATAATTTTATTGTATACATGTGTTCCATGTTATCACATTTGTTATAGTTTGGAACCAGACTGTCCCACAAAGGCTCATGTGTTGAAGATCTGGTCCTCAGTTAAAAGCACTATTGGGAGGTGGTGGAGACTTTAGGAGATGTGGCCTATTTGGAAGAAGTGGGTCACTATGGGCCAAGCTCATAGAAATGGGACCAAGTGACTGTGGACTGAAACCTCTGAAACTGCAAGCTAAAATAAATATTTTCTCCTTTAGGTTGTTTTTCTCAGGTATTTTGTCACAGCAATGGAAAGCTGACTAACACAATGTTGTAAATATACGCAATACACTTATTTTAAGAAATTAGGAGTTTTGGTATGAAAGACAGCACAGTTTTCTATGACGAAAACTTACACTGACACATAAATCTAGGGAGGGAGTGCCAGGCTCTGTACCAGAAATGCCTGGGATGATGTGATGAAAGATTACTCTTGAGACATTACTTATGGTCTTAAAGAGGTGAGGGGAGAAGGCAAGAGAGCCAACTCTCCGAGTAAAACCAGCTCTTCCTTTTATTTGATGTTTACAAGGTTATAATTAGGTCATCAAGTTCTTGTTTGTCTTTAGTTATAGACGTCGGGCATTATGTTAGGAATGTTTTAGGAGGTAAGTTTCTGTCTGGCAGTTTTGCAAGGATGTCGATGATGGCTGTCTTCAGCTTTCTCCTGAGGGTGGCCTCCCACCCTTCAGCAAAGCAAGCCAAAACAATTACAGAAGAGAATGAAGCAGCTTAGATAGCAGAGATGCATTGAGTCTTCAGTTCCCTCACGAAAGGCAGCCTTCTGCCACAGCAAGAAAGAAGCTCACAAATTCTTTAGCCAAGGCTTTTTAGATTTAGAAAAATTTCCCCATTTCCCCGTTTTTTGTTCTTGAGATGATATAGCTTTATGAAGGCCACAACTTTTTTTGTTGTCTTGTGATGATGTCGAATTATGCCCTGGAGTCTTTTGATTACTACAAGAAGAATGAATATAATTGATACAGCAAATCATATCAGTTCCCCAAATGCATACATTGAGTCCAGAAAGCCATGTTTGAGGGTTAATCTACTGGAGGGATACCTGTAGGTCCTTCAATCGGGTGTCTGATGGTACTGGACCTGTAAAACCTCATGAGGAGAAGATGTAAACATTTGGGAAATACAAATAGAACATCACAGTTACACAGAAGTTAACTTTTACTTTTGAAGTAAAATTTAGAATTCAAGGCTCAGTAAGATAGGTATAGAAAACAGAGACAGCAGAAAACACAGAAAGTTTTCTTAATCAAACCTCACTATAAACCTTTATAAAAAATATAACCACCGTTATCACACATGAAATTTTTTATATGTTTTATCCTCCATAAACATTTTGCAATTTACTCAAACCTTTTGTGACTTGCTCTTAATTTTTTGATTATATCCAGTCTTCTCTTTCCCATTTGGGATAATCTTTAGGATAAACTGTTCTTTATAATACAAGATCTTTTTTATTCTCAAAATATTCTCTTTTCTTTTTATCTTTTTTACCAAAAATTTTTATACTTATGTACTTTTTTTTTTTTTTAACATCTCTCTTATTTCTACATACTGGTCCTTTTTTTTTGTGGTACTGAGGATTGAACTCAGGAGCATTCTATCTCTGAGCCCCATTATTTATTCTTTATTTTGAAACAGAGTCTCACTAAGTTGTGGAGGGCCTCACTAAGTAACTGAGACTGGCGACAAATCTGCGATCCTCCTATCTCAGCCTCCCAAGGACTGGGATTGCTGTTTTTGGGGATTTACCAGAGCCATTTATGAATATAGTTAAAGTAAGAGGGATGGGGACTGATAATATTATTTTGAGCAGATAATTGATAATAAATATAAATGTAAATAATTTAAAAATACATTTATAAATTTTATCCCATTTATATTTGCCTAATTTACCCATCTTATTAGTTATTTTAGATTACCAATAAAAACCAAGATATCAAATAAGCATAGTTAGCATTTTAAGCTATTATTATTATGTTTTTTGCAGTACTGGGGATTGAACTCAGGGGCATTCTACCTCCGAGCTACACCCCCAGCCCTATTTTTTTATTCTTTATTTTGAAACCGAGTCTCACTAAGTTGCGGAGTGCCTCACTAGATAGCTGAGGCTGGCTGTGAACCTAGATCCTCCGGTCTCAGCCTCCCAAATGCTGGGATTACAAGCGTGCGCCACCACGCCTGGATTAAGCTATTATTTTTAACAAATATAAATCCTAAAAACAATGCACATTGTATTTTTTTTGTGGCACTGGAGATTGAACCCAGGGGAATTCTACCTCCAAGCTATAACCCCAGGCCTATTTTTGCGAAGAACCTCACTAAGTAACTGAAGCTGACTGCAAACCAGGATCCTCTGGTCTCAGCCTACCAAGTACTGGGATTACAAGTGTGCACCACCACACCCAGCTTGAATATTGTATTTTAAACATCAAATAGAAACAGACAATACAATCTTAATTGGCTAACCTGAGAAAAAATGTTAATTTTTAATCACATCTTTTACTTTTATTTTAGCAACAAATTTAAATTAACTTAGTTTAAAGAATTTACTCATGTGAACTAAAAAGTATTTGGATCCATTTTTGCTTTCATTATTATTGTTTTTTAATTTAAGGGCATTTTTATCTATATAAGCCAATTTTGGTTTTATGTAGAAAGTAGACAGACAATACACTTATGGAAATACAATACACATAAAAATTGACATCAAATAAAATCTTATAGCTTTAATTTATCACGTATTATATTTTTAACCATAGTGCCAGATTTAAAGTGTTAGCTATTAAAATATAACCCATCATAGGCATTTGTTTTGTGGAAGCAAGTAATAGATGATATAATAGAGGACATAAACATAGAAGTCTATATAGCAAGGATGTCTGGAGCAGGGTCCATCAATCATGGCTGATTCTGAATCAATTGGTTTAGGTGGTCATTTGTTACTATCAAGCAGATCTGTATCAAACATCACCACATTTTATTTTTTAAGGGGAGAAAACCCATTAGATCTCTGACCATTTTTTTTCAATTTATAGAACAAACTTCCATTTTCAATTTACATTAAGGCCAAAGAAAGTAATTTTTTAAAGTTTTTGATTTTTTTTGGTCTCCACTTATTTAATATGTACCCAAGGGATACATTTTTTGGGATAACATGATTTAGAAAAATTAAAAGATGAAGATATGCATCCCTTATTATATTTTAAAAGCCATGCATATTGAGTGGGGGTGAACAAGGAACAAGTGAGGGCTTTTCAATTAAAAGGAGTTAGTTTATAACTGGATGATATAAGCCATTTTTTAATGATACTTTGCTTTAACTCTTTTTTAAAAATTTTTAAGCCAGGCATGGTGGCGCACGCTTGTAATTCCAGCATTCGGGAGGCTAAGACTGGAGGATCCGGGTTCGTGGCCAGCCTCAGCTACCTAGTGAGACACTCCGCAACTTAGTGAGACTGTTTTGAAATAAAGAATAAAAGATAGGGCTGGGGGTATAGCTCGGAGGTAGAATGCCCCTGAGTTCAATCCCCAGTACTGCAAAAAAAAAAAAAAAATTTAATTGGTGCATTGTAATCATATATCTTTGTTAGGTACAAGCTGGTTAAGGTAAAGGCATACATGTACACATTTCTCATTTAACCCTTCCCCAGTTCCCACCCCACTGCCTCCTCCCTCCTTCTCAAGGTCAGTTTAGTGATTGACTTTGATGTGTTCATGAAAGTTCATCATGCTCATTAGGGTGTCTGCCCTCCCCCCATCACCTTCTGTTAAGTCAAATTCTTTGTTCACCTAAGGATTCTCCTTCTTCATCTGGAGTCCCTCTTATGTCCCATTTTCTCCCTAGCTTCCACATATTAGGGAGAGCATACGATTTTTTACTTTTTGTGACTGACTGATCTCACTTAACATAATGTTTTCCAGTTCCATCCATTTCCCTGCAAATAACATGATTTTGTTTTTATGGCTGATAAAAATTCCATTGTGTACATATCCCATAGTTTTGTAATCCATTCATTTGTTGATGGACATCTTGACTGGTTCCATAGTGTGGCAATTTTAAACTGTGCAGCTATAAACATAGATACACATGCGTTGTCTGATGTTTGGTTTCCTTTCTTTTGGGTAGATACCCAAGTGGTATTGCAGGATCATATAGTAGGTTCATTCCCATTCGTCTGAGGATCCTCCATATTCTTTTCCAAAGTGGTTGCACTAATTTGCAATCCCACCAACAGTGTATTAGTATTCCCACTTCTCCACACTCTCTCCAGCATTTGTTGTTGTGTTCTTGATGATTGCCATTCTGATTGGAGTTAGGTGAAATCTCAAGGTAGTTTTGATTTGCATCTCTCTGATTGCTAATGATGATGAATATTTCCTCATACATTTATTGGCCATTTGTATTTCGTCTTTTGTGAAGTGTCTATTTAGTTCCTTTGACCATTTTTTGATTGGGTTATTTGTTTTCTTAGCTGTGAGTTTCTTGAGTTCTCTGTATATCCTAGATATTAGTCCTCTATCCGAAGAGTAGCTGGCAAAAATTTTCTCCCACTCTGTGGGCTCTCTGTTGAGGTTCTCAATAGTTTCCTTTGCTGCACAGAAGCTCTTCAGTTTAATGCAATCCATGTATTGATCTTCCTTTGAGTTGCTTGTGCTTTTGGGGTCTTGTCAAAAAAGTTTTTTCCTGTGCCTATGTGCCTATGCCTTGTTGTTAGTCCTGTGCCCTCTTCAAGTAGCTGCAAGGTCTTTGGCATGACTTCCAGGTCTTTGTTCCATCTTGAATAAACCCTTGTGCAGGCTGAGAAAGTGGGGCTTATTTCCATTTTTCTGCATATGTTTAACCAGTTTTGACAACACCATTTGTTGAAGAGGCTATACTTTTTCCACTGTATGTTTTTGGCTCATTTGTAAAAAATCAGTTGACTGTGTGTGGGTTTGTTTCTGAGTCTTCTATTGTTCTCCATTGGTCTATGTGTCTGTTTTTGTTCCAATACCATGCTGTTTTTATTACTGTGGCTTTGTAGTATAGTTTGAAGTCAGGTATTATGATGCCTCCTGTTGCTAAGAAATACTTTGGCTATTCTGGGCTTTTTGTTGTTCTAAATGAATTTTTTTTTAAATTTTTTTTTATTTTTTTATTTTTTGGCGGTACTGGGGATTGAACTCAGGGGCATTCTACCTCCGAGTTATACCCCCAGCCCTATTTTTTTATTCTTTATTTTGAAACCAAGTCTCACTAAGTTGCGGAGTGCCTCACTAGGTAGCTGAGGCTGGCCGCGAACCCGGATCCTCCGGTCTCAGCCTCCCCAGTGCTGGGATTACAAGCATGCACCACCACGCCCGGCTTGACCTTGGTAATTTCATGGGTATCACATTGAATCTATAGATCACTTTTGGGAGGATGGTCATTTTGATGATATTTATTCTGCCTATCCAATAGCATGGAAGATCTTTCCATCTTCTAAGGTCTTCATTGATTTCTTTTTTTCAACTTTTTGTATTTTTCCTTATACAGGTTTTTTACCTCCTTGGTTAGGTTTATCCCTAACTATTTTATTTTTCAGAGTGCTAATGTGAATGGAATTGATTTCTGGATTTCTTTTTCAGTGGACTTATGGTTGGCATATAGGAAAGCTTCTGATTTTTTAAGATTGATTTTGTTTCCAGACACTTTGCTGAATTTGTTGATCAGTTCTATAAGTTTTTTGATTGAATTTGTTGGATCTTCTAAGTATAGTATCATGTCATCTGCAAAGAAGGATAGCTTTAGTTCTTCTTTTCCTATTTTTACACCTCTGATTTCCTTCTCTTGCCTTATTTCTCTGGCTAGAGTCTCAAGTACTATATTGAACAGAAGAAGTGATAATGGACATCCTTGTCTTGTTCCTGTTTTTAGCGGGAAATCTTGTAGCTTTTCTCCATTTAATATGATGTTGGATGTGGGCCTATTGTATATTGCCTCTATCATTTTGAGGTATGTTCTTTCTATTCTGATTCTCTGCAGTGCTTTTAGCATGAATGGGTGTTGGATTTTAGCAAAAGCTTTTTCAGCATCAATTGAAATGATCATGTGATTTTTGTTTTTGATTCTGTTTATGTGATGAATTACATGGATTGTTTTTTGTATATTGAACCAGCCTTGCACCCCTGGGATGAACTCGACTTGGTCATGGTGTATAATTTTCTTGATGTGGTTTTGAATGTCCATTACTAGTATTTTGTTTAGCAGTTTTGCATTTAAGTTCATCAGCGATATAGGCCAATAGTTTTCTTTTCTTGAGCTGTCTTTATTTGGCTTTGGTATTTTTTTTTTTTTTTTGCGGTACTGGGGATTGAACTCAGGGGCATTCTACCTCCGAGCTATACTCCCAGCCCTATTTTTTATTCTGTATTTTGAAACCGAGTCTCACTAAGTTGCGGAGTACCTCACTAGGTAGCTGAGGCTGGCTGCGAACCCGGATCCTCCAGTCTCAGCCTCCCAAATGCTGGGATTACAAGCATGCGCCACCCCACCTGGCTCGGCTTTGGTATTAATGTGATGTTGGCTTCATAGAATGTGTTTGGGAGGGTCCCATTTCTTTCTATTTCATGGAATAGATTGAGGAGTATTGGGATTAGCTCTTCTATAAATGTTTTATAAAATTCACTTGGAAAACCATCTGGCCCTGGGCTTTTGTTTGATGGTAAACTCTTTATTGCTGTTTCTCTTTGATTGTTATTGGTTGGTTTAAGTTTTCTATATCTTCTTGACTCAATTTAGGAGGTTATATGTGTCTAGAAATTTGTCAATTTCTTCTAGATTTTTCATTTTGTTGGACTATAGTTTTTCAAAGGAGCTTCTGATGATCCTCTGTGTTTCCACACTGTTATCTCTTATTTTGGTAATTTGGGTTGATTTTCTCTTTTGGTTAGGTGAGCTAATGGTTTATCTATCTTGTTCATTTTTAAAGAAACTAGTTTTTGGTTTTGTTGCTTTTCTGTATTTTTTTTTCATCCTCTACTTCATTAATTTCTGCTCTGATTTTCATAATTTCCTGTCTTCTACTGGCTTTAGGGTTATACTGTTCTTGTTTTTCAAGTGCTTTGAGCTGTGTCATTACGTTATTTATTTGGTGATTTTCTGTTCTTATGTGGGCACTCAGTGCTGTAAATTTTCCTCTTAGTATTGCCTTCAAGGTGTCCCAGAGGTTTTGATATGTTGTGTCTCTGTTTTTGTTGGTTTCTTGGAATTTTTAAATTTCTCCCCTTACTTCTTCGATGACCCATTCCTCGTTCAGCAGTGTGGTGTTCAGTCTCCATGTGTTTACGTGGTTACTCTGGATCTTCTTAGAGTTCATTTCTAGTTTCATTCTATTGTGGTCTGAAAAGATGCAGGGAATTATGTTACATTTTTTGAATTTGCCAGTGCTCACTTTATGGCCCAGAATGTGGTCTCTTTTGGAGAAGGTTCCATGGGTAGCTGAGAAAATTGTGAATTCAGCTGTAGTAGGGTGAAATATTCTGTATGTATCTAATAGGTCCATTTGCTTTATGGTATTCTTTAGGTCTGAGACATCTTTACTGACCTTTTGTGTAGAAGATTGGTCTAGTGATGTGAGAAGAGTATTGAAGTCTCCCAGTATTATTTTATTGGTATCTATGTGTGACTTTATATCATGAAGAGTTTGTTTTATGAAAGTGGCTGCACCCATGTTTGGGGCATAAATCTTAACAAGTATTATTTTCTCTTGTTGAATTGTTACTTTTACCAGTGAAAAATGACCTGCTTTGTCTCTTCCGATAAGCTTAGATTTGAAGTCTAATTTATCTGATATCATAGTTGCTACTTTTTCTTATCTTTGAATTTTATTGGCATGGATTATCTTACTCTAGGCCTTTACATTTAGTTTGTGGGGATCTTTGCTTGTAAGGTGTAAATATATAAATGGATTCTGGGTTTTAGTCCATTTTGCCACATTTTGTCTTTTTATTGGGAAGTTGAAGTAATTTATATTCAGTGTGATTATTGAGAGATGATTTTTTTTTTTTTTTTTTTTTGCGGTACTGGGGTTTGAACTCAGGGGCATTCTACCTCCGAGCTATACCCCCAGCCCTATTTTTTATTCTTTATTTTGAAACCGAGTCTCACTAAGTTGCGGAGTGCCTCACTAGGTAGCTGAGGCTGGCCGCGAACCCGGATCCTCCGGTCTCAGCCTCCCGAATGCTGGGATTACAAGCGTGCGCCACCAC
>PVLC010043740.1:0-12443 GCA_004027655.1 Graphiurus murinus
AAAAAAAAAAAAAAAAAAAAGAAGTCGGGGATCTGATTGTCACATAGATCAAAATTTCTAAGAAATTGGGGTAATTGATTCAAGGACAACTAGGGTGGACATATCCAAAATACTGTTTGGAGGAAACCCTCCTGTTCAATTCCACATAGTCTTCATTGAGCTGTTAATTATGATGCCAGGCCCTATCCCAATCCCTTAGAGAGACTGGCCCAGGCTGGTTAATCACAGCCCATCCCACTCATTAATCTCTTTGAATTCAGAGATGTTTGAATACTAGAGCAAAGACACAACTGATTCTAGGATAACACTGAATAGAAGATGCTGCAACTTCTTGTGGCTCTTCTTTTCTGTGTGGAAAATGCTATCTACAGGTAAGAGAAATGAGGCCAGCAGGTGAAGAAAGGTAGAGAAGGAGATGGAAGGAGAGTCCTGCTGATAAGAGTTTGAACCACAGGATCTCTTAGTACCATTAGATCTTTTCAGTTTACATGAATTAACACTTTTTTAAATTAAGCATCTTGAATTAGGGTTATGTAACTTAAGATGGAAGACAGAGTTTGCATTAATACAGTAATTGAAAAAAGTAGACTTCATCTAATATCTCCTTCAATTCCTATGAAATGTGAGCTTTATGTTCATGTATACATGTTTGAATTCAATTGTACATATCTGAATCTGCAAAATAACTATAGAATACTCTTTAATAGTGGCATTTAAAATGTTAATATATGTTTAAGGCCAATAAGTCTTTGGATTATGCTATTAAGTAAAAATGGTAGTAAAGCCAAAGTAATTAATATTCAGTTTTCCAATACTTTATAATAATGACAGAAGGAAGGCAGTGAGAGAAGAAGAATTTTTTTCTCCTGATTCTGTTGTTCTTGGAACAACTGAAACTATTTTGCATTTTTTGAGGATACTAGGTTGGTATTGGGAAAAGTGGCATGGAAATATACTCAGAAATATGGAAATGCTAGGTCTACAATTGTGGTTTTCTTGTGGGTAATCCCCCCCAAATGTACTGATATATAAAAGAGAGATAGGTACAGCGGTATCTCTAGGGTAAGAAGACAGAAGGAATTGGACAAATAAAGGTTTAATAAAATGCTTTTCCAAAATGAATTTTCATTTTGCTTAAACTATAACACATAAACCACTTTAAGAGTTGGTTGGAAAAGAATTAATCTGGCATTATGATTCGTATGAGCTGTAGTCTACTTCAAGTTGAGTTACAAATAACTCCAAAGAAAATCTCAAATTTCTCAGAATAATTACTTATCTTTTGCTTTCTAAATATTCTTAATGAATTCTAACATAATTAACTTTTAGAAACCTTAAGCTATTATTATACCTTCTGGCTACTTTCTATTGGTGGTAAGGGTCTGAGAAGGCAATTGTTAGAATTGTTAGAAGGCAATTAGTAGAATTCACTAAATATGAGCCCACTACCTTGAGTAGACTTCTCACAATTAGTCACCTAAAACGTTTCAGGTGTCTCTGACACTGGTGAGTTTGCATGATTTGGTAAAAAATCAATTTTCAAACTCAACATAAATATTAGCGACTAATTTTAGAAGGGTTTACAATGATGGATAGATTAGTTATGAAATTTTAGTATTTACAGATGGAAGTAACACTGAACTTATTAATAATAACCAAAGAACTACATGTTTCCTCATTTCATGAAAAAGCATGATGAAGAACTACACTGTCCTTTATGCCTTGCTTAGTCGTTTGAATTCATTCCCATAAAGGCATTTTCTTGATGGTGTTGTCAGAATGATTCTGCACAGAAGTATATCAATTATTTTTTTTTCACATGAGAAAAAAACCACAGATGAATTAATTATTTACCTTAAGTCAATTATTTGGTACATAATTTTTTTGGTACCTATTCTATCTCTAGTGTCATACTAGGCATTCTCTCATATAATGAGCTATGGGCAGAAACAGTATGGCTGTGTTCTATGAGGGTTGACAGAAGCTGGGTGTGGTAGTGCGTGCTTGTAATCCCAGTACTTGGGAGGCTGAGACAGGAGGATCCCAGGTTTGTGGCCAGCCTCAGCAACTTAGTAAGGCCATCTGCAATTTAATAAGACCCTGTTTCCAAATAAAAAATAAAACAGGGCTGGGGGTGTAGCGGTGTAGCTTGGAGGTGGAATGTCCCTGGGTTCCATCCCTAGTACCACCAAAAAAAAAAACAAAAACAAAAAAGGAAAAAAAATTGACAGAATTTCTAATCAGGTACTTTTATTTATTTATTTTTTCAAACAAAGGCAACTAGACTTCTACTTAACTCACTGTCTTTGGTGCTTGATATTTTTTCAATTACTAAACCCATCCAGTGTTTATTTATGACAATACGACGTTATAACAAACTTAGTGGATTAACAGCTTTTTAACAAAAAGCCTGGTAGAGAAAATTGACTCTTAAGAATAGACCAGTGGATCTATAAACAATTAATTTCTTTGTATTTGCGAATTTTTGTGCTAAGGCAAATCATCAGGAAGTTTTATGTCAGTATTAAATTATTTTAGTTTCTAGAAAAAAGGCCTTCAGAACCTTATAACTTAGTATGATGACTTAGGCTATCAGATATAAATCAACATACGAACCAGCAAATGAAGAATGATTTTGTGTAGTAAATGAGAACAAAGTCAAGAAAAGCAATACAATTAAAGAAATTATCTATTGGGTTGTTCAGTAGCTTTTTTCTTTCTTTTTTTTTTTTTTGTGGTGCAGGGGATTGAACACAGGGGTATTCTACCTCTGAACTCTATCACCAGCCCTATTTTATTTTTTATTTGGAAATGGGGTTTTGCTAAGTTGCTGAGAGCCTTGCTAAATTACTGAGGCTAGCTTTGAACCTGCAACCCTTCTGTCTCAGTCTCCCAAGTACGAGGATTACAGATGTGAGCCACCACACCCAGCCTTCAATGTTTTCTTAAGATTGATGTGTTAATCTTTCAGTTTAATGCCAAGAAAATATTTCCCCAGTGCATTTTGGAAAGATCATGCAATTATTTATTGAAAACTATATGACTTTTTGGCTTGGCTGTCAGGATTTTTTTTTTTTTTTTTTTTTTTACCATTATAGTTTCTGTTGCAGGAAATAATCAGAGCACAGATTTTCAGTAAAGCTTCATCCCTCCCTGCTCTTGGGTTTTCTCTTTCTCTTCACTCCCTCCACTTAGCAGCTACTAGTTATCCATTAGGTCTCAGCTCAAGCGGCTTCCTGCCCCTCAGTGCTCCCTCCTGTCCCTCACTGAGTTACCTACCTCTTTCTCTGTGTTGCTCCTTTGCTGACTCCTCTAACACAGGCCGCTTGGTGAAATGATCCTTGATTTTCTCCTTTCCTCTATCTAGCTCATATGCTCCTTGTCTAATTCTGCATCTTATATACTCAGCCCTTAACAGGCACTTTTTAGATATTTGGTGACTGAGGAAGAAGTATAGAAGTAAAATGTTACTATTACTTATGAGAATGTGAGGAAGTAGAACCTAGAATTAGAGTCAGAATTGGTTTGGGACCAGAGCAAGGATGTCTGGGAAATAGAAAAAACTGCTATGCTGAGAACTATTATTTTGCTTGTCATATTCTGGTGAATTACCAATAGTTTACATAGCTTATAGTTTATATATGTGAAATATGAATATTAATATATACATGCACATGGTCTTAGATGAATAGGAAATCAATTACATGTAGTTCAAAATTTAATAATATTTGTAGGAAAGTTATCAATATAAAATAAGTATAGTGAGATTAATATGATAACATGTGTATGTGAGTAGGATAGGTAAGGTTTTATGATGAGTTTTAGAATGCATATTGTGGTAAGCAAATTTAAGATATATAAAGTGTTCCACTGAATACGTAGAATCATTAAAGTCCTCATTAAACCAATGATTGAAAAATCAAGACTTGCCTAGTACAATGTGGTATTTCATTTATATATGGTTTTATTTCAACTGCAGTATCACTGGATCAACTGTGAGAAAATATTTAAATCTGACAAATTCAAGCACCTTCTGTTTCCTAAATGTTCACATGGTACATATGTATGCAAGAGAATGTTCACCAAATAAATTGTTTACTGACTAATGCAAGAATTCAGTTTAAAAATAAAAATGATACAATTTTTTATGAAGTGTGCCATTTCTGGAACCTCAAATAAAAAGGATAAAGAGTCTTTCACTTCTCATTGAAAAGCATTACATTTTTCTTGGTATTTTACTTAAAATTTCTTGGCCTGGAAGACAAAAATTTATGGTTGTAGATTAACCACTCTAATGATGTGGCGTAGAAGCAGCAAAAC
The DNA here is from genome assembly GCA_004027655.1 of Graphiurus murinus. Classification (NCBI taxonomy): domain Eukaryota; kingdom Metazoa; phylum Chordata; class Mammalia; order Rodentia; family Gliridae; genus Graphiurus; species Graphiurus murinus. Next base: position 4,321 of record PVLC010043740.1, read on the forward strand.
ATTCTTTTCTACCTGTGGTGTTAGTACGTTTGCCTTTTCAGGAGAGAAAGGAATAACACAATAAATCCCTGTACAGGAAGTTTTTTCCCACCTTTTCTCTTTAATTTAAATCTCAAAGGTGCTACATATCTAGCAAGCAGACTGGTTCTTAAAGAGTGTTTGAAATGTGATCATTTGTAATACCTGTATGCAGTTAATACCTTATTATAGAAAGAATGATTTAAAGTTAATATACTTAAAAAACTTACTTGACTTGGTGTCTATTGAGATTTAGCAATAGTCTTAAAACTATTTATGAAAACAACCATGGCCTAAACTCTTGCTCTCTGCTGTTTTAGCTCTGCTTTTCATAAATAAAACACAATCACAACAAATTAAAGCAAGTCACTTGACTGTCCAGTTACATTAGCGTCATGAAATTAGTGGTTGATAATGTTTAGCAAAAAGTGACAAGGCTTTCTCAATAGGTTCATAAAAACATTTTTCTGTGGAAATTAAGAATCATATCTTTACCAAAATGTCCAGAATTTTCTTCCGAAGATAATGCATCCAAATCTCATTAATGGGTTCATTCGTTCTGCTCCAAAACTAAGATAGAGCCGGGTGTGGTGGTGCATACTTGTAATCCCAGTACTGGGAGGCTGAGACTGGAGGATCTGGGTTTGCAGCGAGCCTCAGCTACTTAGTGAGGCCCTCTGCAACTTACTGAGACCCTGTTTCAAAATAACGAATAAAAAAATAGGACTGGGGGTATGGCTCGGAGGTAGAATGCCCCTGGGTTTAATCCCCAGTACCATAAAACAAACAAACAAACACTCCCCCCCCAAACAAAACCCAACAAAAACTAGATAGAAACAAATAGCTATCTAATTCTCAAACCCACAAAGTTATTGATGGAGAAACAAAAATTCTTATTTTTCTTAAACTTTTCCTAAGTGGGTACTCTTGGAGTTATGGTAGAAACAGGATAAGAATCTGGGACTCCTTGACTCTATTGCTGATGCTCTTTCCCTTCCAGCATACCACCTGCTATTTAACCCCTGTGAAGAAAAAAAAAAGTCTCCGTACCTTCTCTTACGTACTCCTCAGCACACACCTATACTTTCTCTATAGAGAAAATACACAGTTTAGCTGTGTCCTCCCAAAATTTATGTTGGAAATTCTAAGCTTCAGTATCTTCAAATATGATCTTATTTGGAGATAGGGTCTTTGTAGAATTATTTAAAAGAGGAAATGTGGACATGGACCTTCAGAAGGAAAATAATGTAATGATCTAAGGCAAAGATGGTCATCTGCAAGTCAGGAAGCAGAGCCTGAAATACATCCTTCCCTCACTGCCTTCAGAAGGGATCAACTTTTGCACACCTCCATCTCATGCTTCTGGCCTTCAAACCTGTGTGGAAAGTACATTTTTGCTGCTTAAGACCTCCAGTGTGTAGTAATTTGGTGGTTCTAGAAAACTAATATAGTGGTATACCAAAACAAATTATCTTCCAATTAAAAAGGTTTATGTCTCTATTCAATCAATAACATTCAAAGTTTTAAAGCTGTTCCAGGAGCTTTATCATCCATTCTAAAATAATAAACCAAGTTAATGCATTTTATATACTGTCCTGACCACTGTATTTAGTCCTAGAAGAGGATCTACATTGGACATTCTGGGAGGACAAAGGAACTAATTGTTAAAGAACACAGTTAAGCCTTTGAGGAAGAAATGTCATACAGGCTTTGTAGTTTTAGAAAGGAATACTGAATTTGAAATGTAGCGATTTCCCCAGAAGGCCCCAATTTTTCCTTTTTCAACCACAGTCTTTGGCAGGCAGTCAGTAAAGAGTCAATAGCAATAAGTGAAACTAGCTTGTATCTTGTCATTTTGTTGGAAGCTGTGGGAAGAAAAACCAAAATGTCCAAGTTCAAGGCGAAAGTAGCTAATTCTGCTTTAGCAGAATTTATAGCAGGACTCCTAGCTAAAAAGTGAGGTGTCAGAGTGGCTGCCTCACATATGTATGATGGCAAACCATACAGTCTCTCCCAAAGCCTCCTGCTATACTTCTCTTCACTAGTGTAGCCACGATCATGCTAAGGCCTTGTCTTAAGGTTTTACAGGGTATCAAGCTGGAGTCACTTCCTGACAGTTCATTGTTGGACAGGCTGGGGGTGTACTCACAGAAACTAACTCTGCCTTTCAACTCACAAGTCCATAGAGCTCATTTGAATTCATTTGGTTTCTTCAAAAAATGGCAAGCAAAGAAGGTTCTACTGTGCTAAAATCAGGATTTCAAATCACATTCTTGTAATCCAGTACTTGGGAGGCTGAGACCAGCCTCAGCTACTTAGTGTGGCCCTCCAAATCTTGGTGAGACACTGTTTCAAAGTAAAGAATAAAAAATAGGGCTGGGGTGTAGCTCGGAGGTAGAATGCCCCTGGGTTCCATCCTCAGTACCTCAAAATAAGTAATAAATAAATACATTTAAAAAAATCAGGACTTCTATATTTTCAAATGCTTTTTTTTTAACCAGAAAATAAACATTCAGAAACATGAAAATGCTTTGGACTTATATTCTAAATCTGGGTTAACTATATAGAGGTACATAAACACACTAATTGTAATCGTAAATTACCATATTGTGCAGGAAAACAGACATATGGCAGGTGCCTTCACTTACTGATCTACAATACAGCTCTAACATTAGTGGGCATCTGATTAAAAAAACCCAAAAACCCAATCCTAATTTTTAGCAATGTCTTTCTACTTTTTATTTCCCAGTACTCCTCAATTTAGAAAATTGTCTTTCTTTTGTAAAAACTATAAATGTGATTAACGATAAAAAGGTCAGACTTCCTCTTTTAAATATTGGTTTGTAATAAGAAGTTACTATTTTTTTTAAAGAAATTACTATTTTAAAGATAAAGAAGGCTAAGCGAATGAATATTTTTTGGAATTCTAGATTTTTTTATAGCCTTGTTTTGAAAATATTTCTTAATTTTTAAAAATCACCCAACAATACTAATACATATATTTAATTTTTCTCTAGGTAGTATGTATATTTTTTGTAAATGGTACTATATATTTAATAAGATGTTTTGCCTCATTCAACAATCAACTCTGTATAGGATAGTCTAATTTAAAAATGCTTAATGGCCATCCTTTTTGGTAAATTTCTCCACACATTCACATGATTATTTCCTAATAAAAAAATCTTAAAAGTTGAAATGATGGACTAAAGGGAATGTACATTATAAAAACTTTTCATGTGACTTACCTAGTAGTCTTTTATAAAGGTTACACCAATTCACATTTCTTTTTTTTTTTTCCTGTACTGGGGATTGAACTCAGGGGCACTCTACCTCTGAGCTACACCCCCAGCCCTATATTTTATTCTTTATTTTGAAACAGGGTCTCACTAAGTTGCAGAGGGCCTCACTAGGTAGCAGAAGCTGGCTGTGAACCTGGATCCTCTGGTCTCAGCCTCCCAAATGCTGGAATTACAAGCGTGTACCACCACTCCCGGCTACCAATTCACATTTCAATGAATGAAGTAGCCAAATATTTATTTGTGTTATTTTATGCATTACCACTACCACACTTTAATTTATTGTAGTTTCAGCATCTGGTAGGACAAGGCCACCTAACTCTATGTTCCAAATTTCCTTTTTTCCTAAGTTTTATTCTTTTATTTAGAATTACTTTGTCAAGTAATATAACCTCACATTCCACTAGAATTTTATTGGGAATGGTATTGCAGTTTACACTTTAACACACTGTTCTACATAGATAATACCATTTTGCACTCTGAAAACAATTCATCATGAATAGATTCTGCCAAGAAAACCAATACTGTTTAGTAAGCAAGACTATTTCTAGAAGAAAGCCATAAACAAAAGGGGCTATTCTGAAAGATAAACTCTCATGGCATAGTTCTAGTACAATAAACAAGGATATACAGAACATATATTTATTTATTTATTTTTTGCAGTACTGGGGATTGAACTCAGGGGCATTCTACCTCCGAGCTACACCTCCAGCCCTATTTTTAATTCTTTATTTTGAAACCAGGTCTCACTAAGTTGCGGAGTGCCTCACTAGGTAGCTGAGGCTGGCCGCGAACCCGGATTCTCTGATCTCAGCTTCCCGAATGCTGGAATTGCAAGCGTGTGCCACCACGCCCAGCCAGAACATATATTTAAAATATGAAATTATAGAAAACAGATATTAATTCAATAAAACAATAATGGTTATATATCTAAACACCTCATAATTCCTTAGACCATAGATGAGGAAAACTTCTAAGAAAAGGAGAAATTACTCTTTGTGATAAGAATTTAAAGTGCTAAAGATTGCTAAAAGTATAAGAACAAAAAAAGGTAATAATCAGTACAATATTTGGTCTGGACTTGACCTATATAAAAATGATTCAGAGCTTTAATACAACACTCAGGTGGGGATATAAAAAATACAGATTTTTTTTTTTTTTAAACCAGGAATTACCTATTAGATAGGTACTGTCAAGGGCAAACTCCTAAAAGTAAGATTGCCAAAGGGAAAGTGATTCCTAAATTCTGAAACTGTAGATCTAAAAAGAATCATGGTTCCCTTTGAAAATTTAATGAAGGCTATCAACTATCATTAAAGAAAATGCACATAAATACAAACACACTATGCTATTATATACTAATGGGGTCAAGGTTTTCAGGTTAAGAAAGAATACCTGCCTCTTCTAAGAAACACAAAATAATGGAAACATTTGATAAAGCAAAGTTTCAGAATGATGATGAAAACCTACTGAACAAGTGCTTGCAATTTGTTTTTAAATTAAGGTGGAGGAAATTTGGCCAACATGAAGGCTTTGGACTCTGAAAAATAAGAAATCACTTTGATATAAAGTTTTTCCTAAGGTTTAGTTTTTTCTCTTTTCACAGAGAGTTAGGAAGACCAATGGTGGAAAATCTCATTTGAAATCACATGAAGGCTGATTAGTGACACACACCAGTTCTGGCCTAAGCCGAGGCAGAGCAGGTGCATGAGCAATGCGGCTTTGCAGGTGCTACAGACCTTTGGAGCTCTTCTCTGATGCTGAGAGCCCATCACCATGTCTTCACATCTGCAGGGACTGCAGAAGAACTGCAGGAGCAGCTTGGGTCAGCACCTTCTCAGGGCTTTCAGGAGCTGAATGCTTCTAGCATAATCAGTTCATTAAAGGCTCCCTGACTTTCTGCAGAAACATCTCCCTTCCAAGACTTTCCAGAAGGGCTCTCTAGGGAAAGGAAGGGAGTTGGTGCTGTATGACTTTTAGTTGGATAATACAACAGTAAGGGATTAATCACCTGTTGAATTTAAAGCTAAGCAACTGTAGTCTGGCTCAACTTATACTAACCTATGTGTCTCATTAGTGCTTTGTGTTCAGACACTGACAAGAAGAAGATGCATACATTTGTCATGCTGGGTCTATGTGACTTGTATGTGTGTGCAAATGGTTTCTCTAAGCTGCTATAAAACTGAGGCAGAGACTCAGGCATTCACTCAGCTTTTCCCCTCAGATGAAGTTGTGGACCGTCTGTCCTTATAGTTAGTCCAGGAACCAGAAAAGTTTAATGTATCTAAACATTTTCACTTTTCTCTTTAAAAAAATTTCTTTTTTTGGTCTTTTATTTTTTATGTTTTTGAGACAGGGTCTTGCTATGTTGCCTTGGTTGATCTCAAACTCTTGGACTCAACTGATCCTCCTGCCTCACCCTCTCCAATAGCTGGGACTATAGATGTATGTCACCAATACTTGGCTTAAATATTTTCTTAAATAGAGATGTTAAAAGCAAAGATGAAGCTTTTCTTGGGCAGTGATGTAAGTCTAAAGAAAAACAAAAGCTATAGTATAGAAATGAATCTTCTCCACATGTGTGGGCTCTATTTTTTTATTCGGTGCTGGGAATGGAACCCAGGGCCTCATGCAAGCTAAGTGAGTGCTCTACCACTGAGCCACACTCTCAGCCTGTGGGGTGGGGTGGGGTTCTATTTGGGGCATTGTTATCAGGGACACTGGACTATGGAAAGCTGTGCTAAGATATCATTCATTTGCAACTGCTTTGTGTCCATATTTCCAATGTGATTCTATATTTTTGACCAAATAAACTGAGGACCAATGTAAACTTAAAGGTGTATATGTGTAGTCTCTATACGTATCCATTGTCAACCTGAAACAATGCAGCTTATAAATATGCTTTAAAATTAAATCTGTCATAGTTTGTTGTTTATGATTGGGCAACTTTAGAACAGTTAGAAGAATACAAGTACTACATGAACATTTACTTGAAAAGATTTTTTTTTAAAAAAGCACTTCACCAAGAATTCATTCCTGAAGGGTGAGCTACACTTGGAGCTGCTCCCTGCTGTGGAGTATGGGAGTTAGGTGTATTGAGGTAGGTGACTGTGGAGAGTGCTCAAGGTCAGTAGGGGACACACAGAGAGGAAACCCAGAGACTTTGGATAGTGAAACAGAAGGTGAAAGAGAGCACCCCAGCACTGATCACAGGGCAGCATGGCAGAAGGCAGGGGTAGAAGTGGAAGAGAAAGAGTCCTAGTGAGTACCACTAGAAATACAGTCTAAATAGATATGGGATTTGCCTAACCAACAGGTTCTACAGACAGTCTCTGCACTTCCTGGTATACTTTTATGGTGCCATATGGAACCATCTTGAGAAGGTCTTCTCTCATCTTATTGCTCCAGGAGTCAAAGGCCTCCACATTTTTGGGGGCAGGTCCATATGGCAATATTACTATACAGACTGAGTGGCTACCTCGAGAGTCACTTTGGCCCTGGAGGAGAGCCTATAACAAATTCCCTGAGGATTCTATGTGGTGGAAAACTGAACTTCAATATGGGAATGGAGGATACTTAACTTTTAAAACTAGCATTTCAGAGCTGGGCATTGTGGCACAACCTACAATTCCAGCACTTGGGAGGCTGAGACAGGAGGATCACAGATTCGAGGCCAAAGCATGGTAACTTAAGACGTGAGACCCTGTTTAAAAAAAAAAAAAAAAAGAAAAGAAATAAAAAGGTCTAGGGGAGTAGAATATCTCTGAGTTCAATCTGCAGTACACACACACACACACACACACACACACACACACACACACACACACACAGAGCAGTTCAGGAAGCCAGCTGCAGGAATCTAGGGAACCAGCAGTCATGTGTGATTTCACAGGGGAACTAAGTCTTAGAACACCAGCATAGTGGGTGATGTTGCACAGGGCCCACCGCCATCATCCCCAGCATAGACAAATGTGACTCCATAGTCTCTTGCCACACGTAGAGTGGAATGAGTAGCATAAAGGGTGCTGGAGTCCTTGGCAGGCTGCAGTGTCTGGTGTCAGCCCTGTACTTGGTTGGAGTGCACAGTGTGAGGGACACTGGAGGGAACCTGTGCCAGATGAATTCTGCACTCTGTGCTACCTTTGTGACATGCTGAAACACTGGTGTCTGCCTGGACCTTGAAGTGCACAGGCCAAATAATTCCAGGGCAAATCTTTGCTGGGGAGCTCTGAGTTCTGCCTTAGCTCATTTTGGTATTCAGGGCAGCTAAGAGGTATTCAACTGCCTCCAGTCACAGACCACTCACATGTCACCTGAGAAGCACCACAAAGGACAGCAGGGGGTAAATAACTCCCAGCATTTTCTTCTTTCAAAGGTATAGACTAAGGCATAAACAGAAGATCTGATCAGCATAGGTTACAATCAGTTATTCTCATCGACATTCTGAGGCACCTCAGTGGAGAGGACATTTTTATTTAGTATTTTTTTGGTTATTGCTGTTTTTCGTGTGTGTGTGTGTGTGTGTGTGTGTGTGTGTGTGTGTGTATACACATATATTGATTTTTCCTTTTAATATTTAGTGTTTTTCTTTTTCACTTCTTAAACTTTCTTTCTTTCTCCCTTTATTACTTTTTAAGTTTAAAATTTTTTCCCCATATTTGTCTTCTTTTAAATATTTAGATTAATTTTATTTTTATTATTTTTAATTTTTTTAGTTTATATTACTTTTGCCCTTCCCTTTCTGATGGTGTTGTTGTGGCTGTGTTTTATTTGTTTTTTACTTTATTTCTTGGCAAATACTTTACAAAG
>PVLC010043741.1:0-12432 GCA_004027655.1 Graphiurus murinus
ATAATTGTCTAAATCTAAAACATTGTTTTCTCGTTTTTAACATCTCTGAAATCATCAAGAATCTGCCATGGTATAATTAGCATCTTTTTCTTTTGCAAGAGTATGTGTAATAATGGTATCTCCCACATCAATAGCATCTAAGATTCAACAAACATAATCTTCCCTAGCCACTTCTCAGGGGGAGAAACAAAAAATAACTGTCCTTGATATCAAAATAGAAGTGAATTTAAACCATACAATTGAAAAGTAACTTGGGAAGTTAATCTTGCCTAGTCTTAATTATGAAAGTACCATGCATTTAAATATACACACCAAGAAGTGTTGAGGACTCTCTTCTGATTTTCCTTCAAGAATTCTAATTCTCAGCCTTAAGATGAGGTACATATTACATTTCAATGTTTGATGTGACTCTCAATTCCCACTTGGAGGGAAACCAAAGGGGGGGGGAATATATATATATATATATATATATATATATATATATATATATATATATATATATATATATACACACACACACACACACACACACACATACTTGTGGGGTTTTTTTTCTATTTATCATCTTTTACATTTTCAGTTACCTAAAGGAAGGAATAAGTATGTGTAATAAACCATATTTTTAGCTCTGAAGCAGAGAATAAGTTAGATGTTCTCAGACAAAGGTCCTAGCACAGCCATACTGTGTAAATCCAATATAAAAAGTAAAAAAAAAAATGAGAAGAGGAAAAGAACAAAGAAAAAACTCTACAAATAGTATTTTATATTTTATATTATGACACAATTATTTCCATCATCATGAGTTTGTTGTGTGTGTGTGTGTGTGTGTGTGTGTGTGTGTGTGTGTACATATACACAGTATGAAAAGGGGGAGAGACAGATTTATTAACCTCAGCATTTCTAGGCAATTATCTGGTCAGTGGGGGAGAGAGAAAGGCATTCTTCCACGTAGTATACAATAGCCCAAGTCATCATTAACAAGCAAAAATTCTTTAAAAACAAAAGGTTAAAGAGACCTAAAATGCCTTTCTAAAGTGTCTCAGCATTAATGTTTAAATCTCTTCTCCTAAAATATGGTCTATCATGTCTTTTTATTTAAACTATTACTCATGGGTATCATTGTCCCTTTGTCGCATACAAAATGAAAGTGATCCCCCAAAATGCAGAAAGAATGCTAGTGACTAATTGCTTAGAAAAACTCTTTCTATACAATATTAAAATACATTATTGTATTCATGTCTGTAATGGAAACTTAGAATCTGTATTTGTGTTCAAATCCTCAACAAAATATTTTCTGAAAACTACTACTTTAAAAGATCAACATCATTCTCACCAATTTAACAGCCCACAGAAACAATTTTATAAGTCCAGTAGATATAAGATGTTAAATATTCCAGAAAAATGCCATTTTATATTCACTGCACAAAAGAAATGAAGTCTCAAAGTAAAAACTGTCAATTACTGGCATTGTTTTATTACACTAAACATGTTTCCTTCTATTACAAACAATTGTAGAAAGTGCTAATTTAATTAAAACATAAAATCTTCAAACTACCTACAACTTTATCTAACAGATATATTAGCAAATTTTCTTTTTAAAATATTTTCTTCCCTATATCCACAAACTACATGTAGAATGTACATAAGTAGTAGTACCAAATGGTCTTCATGTTCCATTTCTCTTCTTCTTTTAAAAATGACTCCACATTCTTATTGCAGATATCCATATCCTGTATTATACCACTTAGAAATCTGGATAATATGATGACCATCATGGAACATAATCACATTCTACATGATGAATGGCTATTTACAGTATGATTTCTATCATTTAAAGGAGAACATGTTATTGAGAATTTACATTTCAAATAAAAAGCTAAAACTCAAATGACACTGACTAGCTATGAGCTTCTGAAAGTCACCCACCTGGGGCAGCATGCGATTTTCTTCCTCCAGCTGTCTTACTCTTGCCTCCAGCTGCCTAACATAGGACAAGGTTGATTCTAAAATTAAAAAGAAAGAACTCACATTATCCACACAGGTCTTATTTGGTGCAATGTCAGGATACTTCTAGTTTGATTTCTTTAAATCAGACTGACTACTTAGTCTGTTATTTAAAAAAAAAAAAATCTCCCCAGAAAAAAAACAGAACAGAAGCCATTGAAACTGTAAATAGTTTTGAACATTATTGTACAGTGTTAAAAAGTGTTAGAGAAATTTCTGGGTGGTAAGATTATAGACTTTTAAACATCATCAACCCTCAAAACATTAGGCATCTTGAAGACAGTTACTCCATGTTTTCTCATTTTTGTACAGTTTGTATTTTCAATTTGTTTCATATATTAGTCTTTTTTTATAATGTGGTCTTCAATGAAAATAAATAACAAGATCTCATTAAAAACAGAAAATAAGAAAAAATGTCAAATATCAAGTTTCCTTCATTTTCCCAATAAATATTTTTAAGAACAATATTTGTTCTCACAAGTCTAAATATTAACTCTATAATTCAGAGAACAGCCATAGCAGGGCCAAATAGGCTGAATTTTTACTTTGATTGTGGCTGAGTATGATGGAGACCCAACTTCCCCCAAAATCTTTAGATAAACTAGGGCAACTTGGTTGAAATTGATTTTTGTTTTCAATTCTTTGCAAACTCAGGTGGATACTTCAAGTTTAGAGTCAATATACTCAGTTTCTATTACATATTGAAACTTAACAGTTTATAGCTTTTGTGAAAAAAAAAAAGGATCACCTATGGAGGAAAGTAGAGATTCATTTTTAGGAAGAATATAACAGTAACTCTTCTTCATTAAAATGAAAATATTCAAGTGCATCATAGAGTAGCATAGTTGTAAGTCATTCATTACCAGAGAACAAACACATTTCAGGTAGAGGGAAAGGATCACAGCAACAAAATCTCTCCAGAGCACATTTCCATTCTCTTACCTCAGAAACAGGAAAAAACAAGAGACAAGAGGGTATGGTTCATTTAAGAGGAAAGCACTTAGAGCTCTTAATAATCTGAAGTTAGCATAAATATTAATGCATCAATACCTTAATCTGAAATTCATCATGGAAATCCTACTTGTATTGCTTTGTACATGGACACTGCTTATATGAACTCAATTCTTTTGTGACTTTCAAAGTAACAAGCTAATATTTTATTTTACATAAGAAATGTCATCCTTATATTCACAAATACAACAATTAAACTCCTCCCCACTGTAAACACAGCAAATTTTACAATGACTTACAGAAAACCCCCATCTCTGCTGACATTAATATAAAGAAACTTTGACTTCACAAGGACAGGGATGATTATCCTTGAGCTGTCTTAATATAAGATGACATAATTTTTTTCTTCTTTATGGGTGAGTAAAACTCTATTGTGTGTAAAAGAAAGATGATGGAAGTTCTTCATATAAGAAGATAGAAACAGAAGGTAAAGAAAATTGAAGACTTTTGATAGAGATATGCTTTATGAAATGCTGAAAATCTGCTTCATGTACTTTTCCAAAGTCAAAAATATACAGCCTAAATGAAGAGCAAAATTATTGTTTTTATACATCTGCTTTACTCTAATAAATTAGTAAGTAATTTGCAGATCATCAAGATGTCAATATAGTTTGCCTGATTTACACAGTTTTGCAAGCCCAGCTCTCTCCTCTAGGAAAACAAAAACAAAAACAAAAACACTTGCTTAGTACCATCCAAATAAAATATTTATCAGAAATACCCAATCTAAACCACAATAAAAGGTCTGGGATGTATCTCAGTGGCAAAGCAGTTGCTTTGCAAGCACAATGCCTTGGGTTTGATCCCAATAGCAAAAAGACCAAAAAAAAAAAAAAGCCACAAAAAAATTCTTCTTTGATTACAGTTTGTAGTTTATCTTTATTGCCTCCAAACTGCATTATCTGTAAGTCTATGGTTCTTAGAGAAGTGAAAAAGAAATTCAGGTAATATTTGAAAAATGCCACTGAATTGAATATGCTTTAATCCAGTGATTATCTTCACTCACTTCAAAATATTTCTGTCTTTTAAATCTTTGCAGGTTACATATGTGATGGTTTCATTAAGTCTCAACTTAAATAATGAAGTATTATATACGCAGCCTCAGGGGAAAAAATGTTGGCAAATTCCTGAGTTTTGAAAACATTCTCTAAACTCTAAATCCCCCCCACCTTTTTGGGGGGGATACTGGAGATTGAACCCAGGGGTTTTCTACCTCCAAGCTACACCCTTAGCCCTATTTTATTTTTATCTTGAAACAAGGTTTTGCTAAGTTAATGAGAATCTCACTACTGAGGATATCCTTGAACCTGCAATCTTTGTGTCTCAGCCTCACAAGTACTAAGATTACAAGTGTGTGCCACCACTCCCAGCTCTAAATCCAATTTTTAATGTTTAATTACAATATATCAAGTTCTCAAATCTTCATTCCAAAGCATTCACTGCAAATGCAGTCCAGGACAGGAAGATATAAGGAATATTTTAAACAGGTAAAATAAGGAAAAAATAGCAATGAAGACAAAGAAAGTTTTTAAATTCATCCTTTTAACAAATCATGTTACTGATTTTTGTCAGGTACTATTCTCCATTTGGGAGGAAGAAAAGGCCAATTATTGCAAGTATTCACAAGTTTCTCATAAAACTAATTCCCTTTTAGGATTTCAAGATTATGTGCTGGCAAAAGAAGAAATACAAATGGCCAATAAATGTATGAGGAAATGTTCCACATCATTAGCAATCAGAGAGATGCAAATCAAAACTACCTTGAGATTTCACCTAACTCCAATTAGAATGGCAATCATCAAGAACACAAACAACAACAAATGCTGGCGAGGATGTGGATAAGTGGGAACAATAATACATTGTTGGTGGGATTGCAAACTAGTGCAACCACTTTGGAAAACAGTATGGAGGATCCTCAGATGAATGGGAATGAATGTACCATATGATCCAGCAATACCACTTCTAGGTATCTACCCAAAAGAATGGAAACCAAACTACCAGATCGACCCATATGTATCTATGTTTATAACTGCACAATTCACAATTGCCAAACTATGGAAGCAGCCAGGATGTCCATTGACAGATGAATGGATTATAAAACTATGGGACATGTACACAATGGAATTTTACTCAGCCATCAAGAAGAACACAATCATGTTCTTTGCAGGGAAATGGATGCAACTGGAAAATATTATGTTAAGTGAGATCAGCCAGTCACAAAGAGTAAAGAAGCATATGTTCTCCCTAATATTCGGATGCTAGAGAGAAGATGGGGCATAAGAGGGTCTCCAGTTGGAAAAGGAGAGACCCTCGATAAACAAAGAAGTTGATTTAACTAAAGGGGATAGACGGGAGGCGGGGGGGGGGGTGACACCCGAATGTACATCAAGGTTACTCACTAAACCGAACTGAGATGGAGGGAGGGCGAAGGAGCGGGGTGAGAATCTAGGGAAGGGGTCAAATGAGAAATGTGGGCACATATGTTGTTATTAATTTGTACCTAACATAGATGTATGCTTACAAAGCATGAACAAAATAAATAAATAAATAAATAAAATAAAATATATATAAAAAAGATTATGTGCTGGATTCCAAAAGGTCTATTAATTATTCCAGTCTCTCAACCTCTGTTACAATTATTACTTAATAGGATCCAGCAATACCACTTCTGGGTATCTACCCAAAAGAATGGAAACCAAACTATCAGACCAATGATGCGTATCTATGTTTATAGCTGCACAGTTTACAATTGCCAAACTATGGAACCAGCCAAGATGTTCATCAACAGATGAATGGATTATAAAACTATGGGATATGTACACAATGGAATTTTACTCAGCCGTGAAGAAGAACAAAATCATGTTCTTTGCAGGGAAATGGATGGAACTGGAAAACATTATGTTAAGTGAGATTAGTCAGTCACAAAAAGTTAAAAATTGAATGTTCTCCCTAATATGTGGAAGCTAGGGAGAAAATAGGACATAAGAGGGACTCCAGATGAAGAAGGAGAATCCTTAGGTGAACAAAGAATTTGACTTAACAGAAGGTGATAGGGGAAGGGGGGACACCCTAAAGAGCATGAAGTACTTTCATGAACACATCAAAGTCAATCACTAAACTGACCTTGAGAAGGAGGGAGGAGGAGGGAGTGGGGCGGGAATTGGGGAAGGGTTAAATGAGAAATGTGTGCATGTATACCTTTACCTATACTAGCTTGTACCTAACAAAGATATGTGATTACAATGCACCAATCAAAAAAAGGATTTGCTAAAGTTACACCAGGAGAATTTTGATCTACATAATGCGGAGCCCATTTCTAATGGATATTCGAAATGAAAAGAAAATTCTCCAAGAGGGAAAAATAGGAATGATCTGCATGCACAAATTAGAGTATTCACACTTGAATTATTTTATTCAATAAGAGAAATTATGAGGATGGAGAGGAAAGACATATCATAAATAAATACTAAGTTCTCCTTCTGTCCTCCCTGATTTTAGATATTCTTGATGGATTTACCTTTATAATAACCTGATATCTACTTTGGACTATATTCTTGACTTAATTTTACTCCAATTTACCTGAAATGTATTTAATCATACCAAGGAGCTCAATTACTGTGCTAGTTTGAAACTACTCTAATCAAAATGTTTAAGCCCTGTGCACCTCCCTTTCATTTCTGAAGCAGTGTTTCTTCCACTAAGGAAAAACCCGTCCTTGAAGTCACTCTGATTATTGTACATGAAAGGTTTATCACTGGCAATTGCAACTGCCTAAGGTTTTTCAAGCTTCCGAGCAGTGTTGATTACATACAGTGCTGTCATGTATCCAAGTTGAGGGCAGAACATTAAGTCTGAGGGTAGTCCATTCTAACACAAACCACACCATTTTTAAGAGTGTAAAGAAAGAAAATTATTCAGAAGATAATAGTGACCATAGGTTTCTGAAGTTATCCTTTCAGTAGCTCTCAAGAGAGAGTTAAGATTTAAATGTTTATCCCTTTCACAACTCATATTGAAATTTAATTGTTATTGTAACAATATTAATATATAGGACCTTAAAGAGATAATTAGAGCCGGGCATGGTGGCACACGCTTGTAATCCCAGCATTTGGGAGGCTGAGACCGGAGGATCAGGGTTCGCGGCCAGCCTCAGCTACCTAGTGAGGCACTCCACAACTTAGTGAGACCTGGTTTCAAAATAAAGAATAAAAAATAGGGCTGGTGGTATAGCTTGGAAGAACGCCCCTGAGTTCAATCCCCAGTACTGCAAAAAAAAAAAAAAAAAAAAAAAAAGAGAGATAATTAGGCCATGAGATTCCCCACTATGGGTGGGATTGATGCCCTATAAAAGGACCAGTTAGGCCTCCTCTTTCTCTCTTCAAGAAGGTGATTGCCTGATATTGGTCCCTTATGCTTGGCATCTGGAACTGAATCAATGAATTTCTGTTCACTATGAATTACCCAGTCTTTCATATTCTGTTAAAGGAGTTTAAAATATATAAGGTCATCTGTCTTAGCAAGAATCCAACAGCCACATGATTTCTAATTCATAGGCAATCTTTTCAATAAACCCCAAGCTCAATACACATGGCTGGTACTAGTTCCAAATTAACCTCACTAGCCACAGGCTTTCACATATTCTTTGCTAAATTATTTCAGAACTGTATATCTAAAAATTGTTACTGCTCTGACGAAGGCATTTCTCTTTCTTCCTCAGGCAAGCTAAGGTCAGCTTCCTACTTAGAATTCAATTTAGTTCTAGAAGTATAAGCAATTACCTTTCTCATTAATTTGATGTTTTTCTTATTTAAAAAAAAAACATATCTTGTTGGGATCAGCATTTTCAGATTTTCCTGAATATTTATTTCAGAATGCCTTATTGGCAGAGAGAGGATTTTTTTAATGGGGCTTTAATTACCCTAAGTAAGTAAAAACAGATATCAGGTTTCTCTTTACCATCTATGAAGTAAATTTCACTCTTTTCAGACCCTTCTCTCTGTGCTAACCTGAAGGAGATATGTGACAGTCATTTTCTATCCCTGTCCTCCCTTGAGGAAGCCTTTTCAGTGTCTCACTGGCCTGAGTTCTCTTAGCTCTGTCTCTGCCCAGATCTTCCCTTACCTAGACATACCCTCTTCATTCCACTCTTGCTGGTCAAATGCTCCCTATTCTGCTATTCACAAAATGAAAAATATATTTCTAATAATTAGAGTTGCCAACATTATCACACATGGCTTTATATGATAATATGTGTCAATTCATTTGCCAGTGAATAATAGACTGAGTGCCTTGTGGTTTCTCTACTTTCTTGTAGTTTTTTTTTTTCATATTTGCCATGTAAGCTAAAAAATAATAGTTCCCCAGCTCCCACACACTGACTGGTGGTACTCAAGATTGAACCCAGGGGCAGTCTACCTTCGAGATATACCCCCAGCACTATTTAATTTTGAAACAGGATTTTGCTTGGTTGCTAGGTTGATGAAAGTCTTACTACATTGCTGAAGCTGTCCTTGAACCTGCAATTCTCCTGTCTTGGCTTTCCAAGTACATGGATTATAGGTTTGTGCCATGATACCCTGCTGACTTGCTTTAATATTAAAAGAGGTCTTAAATACAGTGAGATTCCATCTAACTCCCGTTAGAATGGCAATCATCAAGAATAAAAATAATAATAAATTCTGGTGAGGAAATGGGAAAAAGAAACCCTTCTACATTGCTGGTAGGATTGTAAATTATTATAACCCACTATGGAGATCAGTATGGAGGTTCCTCAAAAGAGTAGGAATGAAACCACCATATGACCCAGCTATACCAGTCCTTGCTACTTATCCAAAATATTAAAGTCAGAAAACTATAGGAATAAATGCATACCTACATTTGCAGCAGTACAATTCACAATAGCTGAGTTATGGAACCAAACTTGGTATGCATCAATAGACAAATGGATAAAAAAAAACATGAGATACACATACACACACACACACACACACACACACATAATGGAGCCATAAAGAAGAACAAAATTATGTTATTTGCAGAAAAAATGGGTAGAACTTGAGAGTATTATGTTAAACAAAATAAGCCAGACCCAGAAAATAAAGAGTTATATGTTTTCTCTCATTTGTGGAAGATAGAGGAAAAATAGAGGAATCTCATGAAAGTAGAAGGGAAACTACAAAGGTAGAGGAAAGGGAAGAGAGAAAGAGGAGATACTAGTGAATTAAATTGACCAAATTCTGTATGTGCAAATACGAATATGTAACACGAATCCCACTATTATGTATAATCATAATATACCAATAAAAATGCAAAAAATAATTAAAAGAGGTCTTTATCCAATGGTTACTATCTCCTGTATGCCTGATACTGTCCTTGGGGCTGGAGATGTAATGGTAAGCAAGAGTGATAAGATCTGGGAGCATGTGTAGAGCTGACATTCTAGTAGGGAAGTTAGAAAATAAAAATCAGACAAAACATTTTATGAAGGCAAAGGGTACAATAAAGAGAACAAAGCAAAATGAAGAACTAGGATACAGTGATTTCAGGAAGATAGCCACATTAAGGAGAAGGGTGTGGGAAGAGTTCTGAGGACTGGGACCTGTGCATAAACTCACTGTGCAAAGATCTTGGGGCCAAGAATTGTAGGCAGAAGGAAAGGCAGTGCTAAGACCCTGGGTTGCGGAGAACCACATTCTGGAACCCAGTCATAAGGGGGAAGTGACAGCAGATAGAGATCTGTTTGTCTTGTCACCTTTCTCTACTGCTTAAGTTTTTAAAACTTATTCTCTTTTTTAGCTATTTACATTTATACTTAATTTTAAACTACTTGACTATTAAACATTCATTTTTTAAAAAAAATATTATGCATGATTCTTGTGTCTCATATTCTACTTCCCATCTACTGGAAAATTTTGTTCACTCTATTTCCAAAATATTCTGAGAATCTAACCTCACAAGAATCTCCTAACAGGTTGTTCCTGTTCCTCTGTTATTCTTGCCTCTTTCTCCCATAGATCGCTATTCATTCACAATCTGTATCAAACCTAAAGCAATCAGAGTTTTCTTTCTCAAGTGCTAAGTCTGACCACACCATTCTTCATTCCAATTCCTACAGCAGCTCACTATTTTGCCCCCCATGAAATCTAGAGTTCTGAAAAGTCCAATAGGGCCTGACATGATATGACTACCTGTTACCTTCTAACTTTACAACATCAATGCTTTGCTTCAGCCATGGGACCCCCCTTCTGTTTCTGAACACTACAGGTATACTCCTTGCCTCAGGCATTTGCTTTAAACATTCCTTTTCCTGATTTGCTCTTCCTCCAAAAGCTGTTCAAGTGAATTCATCACTTTCTACAAGTATGAGTTTCAAATCTCAACTTCTCAAAGAGATTCACCCAAGCCTTTTCATTTAATCTTTCAACCTACCAACACCCCTATTCTGATCTCCTTAACTCTGTTATACTGCTTTCTTTTGTCAAAATACTTTATTACCTTCTATCATGTAAATTGACCTCTTCATATTTTGTTTATTGTATAAGGTCTGTCTCTCTTCACCAGAATATAAACTCTACAAAGCAAGGATCTCTGTCTATTGTGTTGAATAACAGTCCCACTGCCTAGAATACTGTCTGGCACAATAAAATTTTATAGAATAAACAAATCAACCAGTTATGTAGGCAGGTTCTGAAATAAATTATTTCATAGTACAAGTCTCCTAATTGATCACTTCAGGAAAGATAGGATTTCTACTTATATGAAGCCAATTCTGTTGTATTATTTGAAAATCATCCTGTAGAAAGTGAAACTTTGGGTGGAAACATTGGAAAAGTTCTCCAATGTTGTCAGATCCAACCATTTGTAGGTTATTTCAATACGAAAATGTAAAATGCATTCTTGTCAGATTACAAAAGAAGTGTGTGTGTGTGTGTGTGTGTGTGTGTGTGTGTGTGTGTGTGTGTGAATGAGCAGGAGGGCAATATATTATGTTCTGAATGTCTGTGTCTACACCCAAATTCATATGTTGAAACTTAAGCCCCATAGTAATAGTATTAAGAGACAGGGCCTGTGAGAGGTGATTAGGTCATGAAAGAATACATTAGTTCTTTTACAGAAGAGACTTAAGGGATCCCTTTGATGGTTCTACCATATGAGGACACATAACAAGCGCTATCCATGAAGAAGGGAACCTCACCAGACAACCAGTTTGATGGTGCTGGATCTTGGACTTCCCAGCCTCCAGGACTGAAAGCAATAAAGTTCTATTGCTTATAAATTACCCAGTCTATGATATTTTATTACAGCTCCCTAAAAAAACTAAGAGTGGACAGTGAAACTGTTGTAGGGGTAGTGCAAAATGTGGACTACTTCTACCACTGAAGTCTAACAATACAATATAAATGCCCTTCAGTTGAAAATCTGTTTAATAAGGTTCTTTTTCATTACAAATACCCACTGGGAGGAATTTAAACTTCACAGCTATAAGACATGGCATGGGGCAGGTGTCACTTAGGCACTGAGTAAGGGGCTCTGAGCTGTCAGAAAATCGCCTGAGTAGGCTGTGGGAAGTGATCCATATCCAAACAGGGTATACTTCTTTGTGAAGAGAAAAATCTGTCACTTCGAAAGAAAGAAAAACAGTAATGTGATGTCTTGTTGATTTTAATTAAAATGAAGCCTGGAAATACTGGATCATTTCCCAAGAATGGTTTGACAGAAAACAAAACACACAACAAACAAACAAAAACCATGACTACTTTTCTTCTAGTTCCATGCAAATGTCATATTTCCTGAAATAGTACCAATTTTGCTTCATTTATTATTTTCTGTAAAAGAGTAGTTAAATGAACATCTACAACTGACAACTTATATATAAATCAGTTTATAAATCAGAAATAAAAATCAAAGCTTATGTCCTAACTTTTGTATCAAAAAATAATCACCATAAATTTGTTCAAGTCTCTCTTACCTCAAATGAATTTCAAATGGGGAAAATAGAATTGTTGGATATTTGCTGTCTTCCACCTATTAACCTCGTCCTTGTTGTTATAGATTTAATGCATCTCACATATTCATGTATAGGAAATTTAATCCCCCAAATCATACATTAAAGGGGTTTGAAAGGTGGCAATTTGGGGAGGTGATTGGACAAAATTCTCATGAATAGATTAATCAATTCATGGATTAACAGGTTCTTATAAAAGCATGCTTGCTCTATCTTACCGTGTTTTATGGTTTGAATATAAAATATCCCCTGAAAGAAGTCAGGTATTGATGTTCAGAGGTGATGTAATTGGATCATGAGGGCTCTATCCTCATCAGGGGAAAAATTCATTGTAAAGGAGTTATTGGGTAGGAACCTAGGCAGGTAGGATGTGGCTGAAGGAAGGAGGTAAGTCATTGGAGGGTGTGGTCTTG
>PVLC010043742.1:0-12440 GCA_004027655.1 Graphiurus murinus
TTTTTTTTTTTTTTACTTTTTGCCTCAATTTTTATTAAAAATTTAACATACAGACAAGTTTAAGATCCATATTCACCACAAAGTTTCGACAGTTAATGTTTTACACATCTGACTTCTCAAACTTAAAACATTTCTGCATGCATCTCCTAATAAGGGTACTATCCTATACAGCCTCAGCACTAGTCATCCTACGTGTATGCTAACACAGACCGCCGGCCAACCGCACACTTCCCCAGCAGCCCCAGATGTCTTTTATGACTGTGTCATTTCTTCTGAATCAGAAGCCAAGAGATCACCACACACTGCATCTGGACATCTGTTAGTGTCTTAGAGGAGTCCACTTCTCATTTTATTAGTGGCTTTTTATGTAAGAGTCCAATTAGCTGTCTTGTACGATGTCTTCAACTCTGCAATTAAGCTTGTTCCCCTATTCCTTACATTTCTTGTTGACAGATAAAGTCTAGGCAAAGACATATTTTTCATTAAACACCTTGGCATTACACCACAGATGGTTACGGGCACTCCCCTTTGCATCTTGCAAGAAGCCACATCAGCTTTTTATGCAAGCATCAAAACTCAGTTTGATGGCCAGGTCACATTGTGAAAGCAAATCTCTTTTGCAGTTGGTATCTGTGCTTCTGGACATCCCACAAATGATGATGTTCCTTAAACTTTTCCTCAGCTAATGGGTTTTACCATCCATTTATTTTTGCTAGACTTATTTACATTAATGGTTGCAAAATAGTGGTTTTACTTTTTAAAAATTTATATATATATAAATATAAAATATATAAATATATATATATATATATATATATATATATATATATATATATATATATATATATATATATTTTAATGGTACTGGGGACTGAACCTGGGATGTTATACCTCTGAGCTACACCCCACAACCCTTTTTTTCATTTTGAAGCAGGGTCTAAGTTGCTGAGGCTGGCCTCAAACCTATGATTCTCTTGTCTCAGCCTCCCAAGTACTAGAATTTATAGGCATGTTAGATTTTCCTAAATCTATCATTCTGGGTACATTTGAAAAATGGTATTCTTCACATAATTTTATAAAGACCTTTCTTGTTTATTTTCATCATTATGAGGCTTTTCCTTCTTAGTATATTACAACAAATTAGTGACTGTCTTTTTGATGCTTAAGTTGTCCTAGATTTGGCCTGTGGAGACACTTCTGAATTGGCTCTTGCACTCTTCCGACATTACCCCTCACCTCAGATGCTTTCTCACTTTTGTGTTAAACACAGATATTCCAGGAAGACCTATACTTTCCCTGCTCCAAACATGGAGCTGGCTATTTCTCCCAAGGGGCCTGGTCCCTTTTACTGAGGAATGGCATTTAGAAACCAAAATGTGGGTACTAAGCATGCTTACCTAAACCCTTGGGTACAATGTTAAGTTTTGAGGTCTATTTAAAATCCTTTCTTTCCTTGTAAATATATTTAAATACATAAAAATGATACTTCCTGATGAACTAAAGCAAGTCAATCAAGAAATAAATCATTCTGAGTGCCTGAGTTTAATTAAAAACCTCTCTCAGACAAAAGAGTTTGAGCTAATTAAAACAGAACAATTTTTAAAAGAATATCAATGGTGAGAGTCAAATATAGAACTGAAGGAACTAGGCTTGGTAGATACGATGTCAAAGTCGTGAACAGAATGTTTAACAATATAATTTTAATATACACATTTACACACAAGAATGCCTAAAAGATGTGTAATAAAAAGGAAACTTTATATGGGAAAGAGCCCAAAGCATTACGCCAACTAGACTGCAGCTACGTTTGAGGACTGAAGCAGCCGTTACAACCAGAGACTCCTAAGACAGAGGACTGTGATGTAAGTGAATTATTAAGACTAAAGAGAGGGGAAACCCTCAAAGGTAAAAAAGACATTGCCTCTAACCAGGAACAAGAGTGCTCCTGGACTTGAGGCTAGGACGACAACACCTGAGCTGAAGACCTCAACTCCAGGTCAACTTGCCCGCTGCAGCCAGATTCACTAGTGAAATGAATGGCCATAATTCCATTCAATGGTAGCCTCTCCCCTCCTGGCCCTCAGAAGCAAGCAGGCATAGTCTGGGATTCCACCAAATACTTACTTTTTGCAACAGATAACACAGTATCTGCCTGACAGTCTTCTGACCTGCTTCAGTTAACTCTACTTTCTACAGTACTACAATAGGACAAGTTTTATTTTCAAAAACTAAATTCTCAAATTAGTAAAATGCATTTTTTTAATCATCAAGGACTTTTAAAAAATGTCCAAAGCTCGGTATATGTATATACACCCCCAGGAACACAGGCCTCCCTACGTGTGTGTAGAGCCGTGTGTCACATTATGGTGGTGTTTTGGTCAATGATGGGCCACATCTTTGAGTGGTCTCAGATTATAATGGAACTGGAAAATTCCTATGGCTTAGTGATATTACAGCTGTTGTGATGTCAGTGTTATTGTAACTTTTTTGCATCTCATCAGAAGCCACATGTCAACTTGAGTCCCCCCCCACCCCCCACAAAGGGCATCTTGGGTATGAACATGCTCACTGCTGAAAATAAATCTGCAAGGTAGGTGTTAATGTTTGCCTCTAGAGAATATCAAGATAAGGCGAGGTTAAGAAACTGCCAAGGTTACACAGCTCATCAGTAATGTCACTCCCCAAGCAAACACAAAAAATAGGAAATTAAATCTAGAAAGTTCAATTTATTCAATATCTTAAGAGTATTTATACCTTAGAGATGTTTAGTATAATTTATCACACTAATTTGTTTAATACTATGATTATGTAAATAAATATTGAAAAATTTCGATGTTACAATTTTTGAGAAAAAATATTATGTAATATGCAAAGCTACTCCTTGATAATTATATTTACCATATACTATTAAAAGACTATAAGAATAAATTTAAAAAATAGAAAGGATATCCTGGTGACACACGCTTATAATTTCAGTATTTGGAAGGTTGAGACAGGAGAATTGAAGATTTGAAGCCAGTCTCAGCAACTTGTGAGGATTTCCACAACTTAGTGAGAACCTGTTTCAAATGAAAGAATAGGGCTGGGGGTATAGCTCAGAGGTACAGTGCCCCTGGGTTCCATCTCCAGGACCACACACACAGAAAAAGGATGCCTTAAAATTCTAAGTACTTACTGTTTTGTAGAGGTTTAATTAATACAATCATAAAAACAAAATATGATGTGAATAGTGCTACCAAATAGAGAAATTTATTGTTTTTACATTCATTTGATTAATTTAGAAAATATCATAAATCCTTCAACGTTGAGACTGATGAAAGAATGAGATATTATTAAAAGAAGCATAATAAATGAGTATATAGCAACAATCACTAATAAATAAAAATGGAAAATGTTTTCATTAATAAAAGCTATAAAATATTGTCCAATAGGAATAAATCCAACAAGTGTGCAAGACATACAATAAGAAAATATAAACAATGTGTCACCTGAAGTAATATTTAAGGAAATGAAAAGGTAGGTCATGGTCCTAATGGGAAAACATGATATTAATAAACTATCAACCCTTTCCAAGACTATATGTAGAAATGATACAATTCTGAATGGAATTTTCTTGGACCTACATTACTGTTCAAAAAATAACTATGTGACACTAATGAAGAAATGATATCTTAAGAAAACATGGAAAAAGCATATTATAGAAAATATGCCATATCAGATCTTTTAAATGTACATTACATTAAACAAAATACTGTGCTGTTGACAGAAGAATGTTAAATAGAACATTACCAAGGCATAAATGTTTCAGAATCAAACTGACATATATATGGGAACCAAACATATGATCAATTTGGCATTTTAACTCAGTGGGGAAAGAGATGTATTCCATAATAAATGAAGTCATGATAATTGAATATCTGTTGGAAGAAAGTTAAATTTTTTTCCAGCTAAACTCACTACCTTCATATTTCAGAAAATAAAACAATAAAGATTCTAAAAGCTTCCAGATTAAAAAAAAATCACCTACCATAAAAAAAAATGTCAAACTGATGCAGGCTTTAAATGTCTTTAAATTTCTGATAGAATAATGTTCCATCTCGAGTTCTCAGTGGAAATATGGGTTACGGCTTATCCTCCCAGAGCCTGGCTTTGAACAATTCCACTTACTTATGTAAGTAGGAATGCTAAAGAATCCATGACCCTCGTTTCTCCCCTGAACAAGCCAAACTCACGCCATTTATCCGGGAGGGGCCTACGTGGTTGTGCCTCACAAGTGAGGTAATGAAGACTCAGGCGGTCATGGATTACAGGGTTTAGGTTAAGGTGGTGGCAATATGGGTGGCTTCAAGAGATTCTTAAGAAGTAGAGGTCATAGCTGGGTTTGGTGTTGCACAACTGTAATCCCAGTACTGCGGAGGCTAAGACTGGGGGATTGCAGGTTCAAGGCCAGCCTCAGTAACTTAGCAAGACACTGTTTCAAAATAAAAAGGGCTGGAGGTATAGCTTGGAGGGAGGATGCCCCTGGATTCAACCTGCAGCACCTGTGTCTACCCCTAAAAAAAAGAAAAAGCAGAGGTTATGGGACTTTGTGATAGAATGAATATGAAGAAAGAATGAGAAGAAAAAGTTGAGAGTATCTCCAAAATTTCAAACTACAGCTGGATAAATTGAAAAGACATTTTCTTATTATGCAACACCAGAATGGGTTTAGAGGAATACAGAAAAACTATTAGCTTTTAGACATAGTCACAGCATTTGACATGGAGTGTCTTTTAGAAGATAGTGTAGGGAAAGCTCACACAAAAGGGACCTGGGCTCTTGAATTCGAGGCAAGAGCTCTCACCCATGATGCCAAAGGAGTTGGTTGGCCAACCAGGGACTTCTGAGCTCGTGAACAGCACATGCTCCTGCTTTGCTTTAACTGCAGCACGTGATCAGTGCCCTGATTGGCTGGGACCCCAAGTTCCTCCTTCTTGCTCCTATCTATAAAAAGCCTTCCTGCTTCTTCAATAAAGGAGAATGCAACACGAGTCTGTCTCCCGCCTGCTGTTGTTGGCTTTCAGCTGGACTGCCTTCCTCTTGCCCCAGGCAACCAGCAGGAACCCCAGCAGGGACCCCGTAGTGCAACTGGGAAAAGGACCCTTCAGAAAAGGAGGGAGGGAGGGATAGAAGGAGGGAGGAAAGAAGGAAGGAAAAGAAAGAAACAAGGAAAGAAAGAAGGAAAGAAGGAAGGAAGGAAGGAAGGAAGGAAGGACAAGAAGGCGGGCACGTGGTTCCATACAATAGCATAACTGGACTCAATTAGACATTGAAGTAATATATATGAAGAGCTGAAGGAAATAGCACACCAAATTGTTCTTCAATTAAACGGGATAACAAATGTGTTCACAGTTCCTCAAAAGTCCATCAGAGGACCAGAATTGGAAAAAAAAACTAAATGTAAAGAGAAACAAATTTAGGAAGATGCAGTATTAGGTACAGAAAAAGTAAGGGTGATCAAATATTTTGGTAAATGTACTGTTGATTCAACTGAGTTGTCAGAGACAACATCGATTTGTAAAAATCAGAAGAGTTTCCCTACATTACCATTAACCAACTAGAAAATATGATTGAAGCTGAGCGTGGTGGTGTATACTTGTAGTCTCAGTACTTGGGGGGCTGAGACAGGAGGATCACAGGTTCATGGCCAGCCTCAGGTACTTAGTGAGGTCCTGTGTCAAAATAAAAAATAAAAAATAAGATTGGTGGTGTAGCTCGGAGTTCAATCCCTAGTACCGCCAAAAAAAAAAAAAAAAAAGAATAAAAAATAGGGCTAGGAGTGTAGCTTGAAGATAGGGTAGCCCTGGGTCCAATACCTACTACCACATATATATTTATAATTACATTATAAACTTAATAATGGCAACTATAGCAACATATAACAATGGCCATGTGGAAATCATATGCAAGGAACTATTTCCTTCAGTGAAGAAAGACCTGTTACTTTCTTCAGGCAGTGGTCTGTGACTGAAAAAAGAAAGAAAGAATGAAGGAAGGAAGGATGGAAGGAAGGAAGGAAAGAAAGAAGGAAGGAAGGGAGAGAAAGGGCAGACAAAGGGCGCTAAGGAAGAAAGGAGAAGGGAAGAGAGGAAATGAGAGGGAGAATAAAAAAGTCCTGGAACTGGATTTGCACTGGTTACTCTGCACTATCTTGGTTAATTTTTTTCTCTTATTTATTTATTTATTTATTTATTTATTTATTTATTTATTTATTTATTTTTTGTGGAACTAGGAGTTGCACTCAGGGTCATTCTACCTCCGAGCTACACCCCATACCTATTTTTTAATTCTTTATTTTGAAACAGGGTCTCACTAAGTTGCAGAGGGCCTTACCAAGTAGCTGAGGCTGGCTGGGAACACAGATCCTCCTGTCTCAGCCTCCCAAGTACAAGAACCAAGTACTGGGATTGCAAGTGTGTACCACCATGCTGGGCTTTTTTTCTCTTTTAGATTATACTTTTATTGGTGCATTATATTGTCACATCATAATGTAAATCATGTTGACCATGACATATATGCACACAGAACTTCATGCCCCTTACTCCCAGGATCCCTCCCCAACACCCCTTTCCCATATCATGTACTGAGATTGACACTGGTATTTTCACATGTGTACACAAAGCCAATGGTAGTAATTCCATTAATGAACCTCACTCTTCCCCCTCCCCTTCCCTGAGGCCACCTCCCTGTCTCCACTGAGGTTTCTCCTCCATTATCTGGAGTCCCTCTGGTATCCTAATTACTCTCTACCTTCTGCATTTGAGAAAAAGCATATGACCCTTCACTTTCTGTGACTGGCTAATCTCACTTAAGGTGATGTTCTCCAGGTCCTTCCATTTTCCTGCAAATTACATAATCTTGTTCTTTATTACTGAGTAGACTTCCATTGTGTGGCTATCCTAAAATTTTGTAACCCATTCATCTGTTGATGGACACCTAGGTTGGTTCCATAATTTGGCAATTGTGAATTGTGCTGCTATGAACATAGATATGCATGTATTACTGGAGTTCTCTGATTTCAGTCCCTTTGGAAAGATACCCCGTCTCAGTCAATTTATTTAACACCCCAACCTTTAATTTCTTCATCTATAAAATTGGAATAATAAGGTAAAATGCTTTAAGATTCTCGTGAAGATTAAATGAGATAATTTATACATAATAATACTTAAAGAAATTCAATAAATGCTGCCTTTTTTTTTTTTTTTGTACTGAGGCAAGTGTTCTACCAATGAGCCACACCCCCAAGACTTTTAAATTTTATTCTGAGACAGAGTCTGACTAAGCTGCCCAAGCTTGCTATCTTCCCAAGTAGCTGGGATTATGAGCGTGCATCACCACACCTGGCAAATACCAGTAATTGTGTTGGTTAATTTTATGTGTTTCCTGACAGAGCTACGAGATGCCCAGACATATGGACACACGTTATTCTGAGTGTTTTTGTGAGAGTATTTTTAGACAAATTTAACTTTGTTTTTTCAGTACTAGAGATTAAACCCAAGGTCTCTTGCATGCTGAGCAAGTACTCTGTTACTGAGCTACATCTCCAGTCTTTTTAAAATTTTATTTTGAAGCCAGGTGTGGTGGTGCACACTTGTAATCCCAGTACTTGGGAGGCTGAGACAGGAGGATTCTATGTTTAATACCAACCTCAGCAACTTATGGAGGCCCTGTTTCACCATGAAAAATAAAAATAAAAAAGGTCTGGGGGTGTAGCCAGGAAGCTGAACCACCTGGGTTCAATCCCTACTACCAAAAAATTAAAAATAAAAATTATTTTGGAACATGGTTTCTCTAAGTTGTCCAGGCTAGCCTGTAACATGTGACCCTCTTGCCTCAGCTTCCTAAGTAGCTGGAACCACAGGCCTATGCCACCACTCCCAACAAGTTTCACATGTAAATTCATAGACTAAGTAAAGCAGGTTGCCCTCTCTGATGTGGGCCAGACTCATCCAATCAGCAGAAGGCCTGAATAGAACACAGAGTCAGAAGGAACTCCTCCTGCTGATGTCCATCAGGCTGGGACTCAGCCTTTTCCTGCTTTGGGACTCAAACTGAGAAGTCAGTTCTTTGTAGTTCTCTAGCCTGCCAACCTGTGGACTAGAATTATTCCATCAGCTCTCCGGGTTCTCAGGCCTTTGGGTAGTGAGCAGAGCTCACTGCACCACTGGCTCCTCCGAGTCTCCAGCTTACAGATTCCGAGACTTGTCAGCTTCCATAATCATGTAAACCAGTCCTTATAATAAATCTCTCTCTTTCTCTACACATGCGCTTGCGCGCGCGCGCGCGCACACACACACACACACACACACACACACACACACCAACTCGTTCTGTTCCCCAGAAACCTGACTAATATAGTAATTTATGTTATCATTTAAAAGCAAATAGTGAGATTCATTAACCTAGTGAGACCCTGTTTCAAAATAAAAATAAAATAGGGTGACAATGTTGCTCAGAGGTAGAATGCCCTTGTGTTCAATTAATCCCCAGTACCACAAAAAATCCCACAAAACTATATTTTGCATACCCTCCTGCAATATTCAAAACATGTTTACTCTTTGGTCTAATGGAATCCTATGGAATATTATTTTATTTCACAGGATCTTAGCTAAAAGGCTGAGAAGCAATAGAAAATTATATTATCAAAGTGAGGAAGTGAGATTAAGTCCAAGGAGAAATTTCCTGAAACCATGAGTTCTCGAAACTTCCATTTTTTTTTTCAGTATTGAGGATTGAACTTAGGGGCATTCTACCTCCGAGCTATACTCCAGATCTATTTTTTATACTTTTTTTTGAACCAGGGTCTCACTAAGTTGCAGAGAGCCTCACTAAGTAGCTGAGGCTGGCCTGGAACCCAGATCCTCCGGTCTCAGCCTCCCAAATGCTGGGATTACAAGCATGGGTGAGCCACCACGCCTGGCTTGCAAACACCTTTATTAGTATAATTCTTAAATTGAAATTATAAGCTTAGCACATAAAGACTTTTTAGCTCTCTGTCTCTTTTTTCTTCTCTCTCTTCCATTCTCAGCCTCCCAAATGCTAGAATTATAAGCATGTGCCACCACCCGGCTCGAAACTTCTGTTTTGGAGGAGGCAGTTCCAGAAAAGTTGCTGTTTATTTGGAGATGATGATTTCACACCCTGTTTTTCCACTTTTGTTATTATTACTTTGGTATCTGCTGAGTTAAACAGTGACCAGAGGGTCAGGGGAACATCAGAGGCTTCCTGTAGCAGGCAAAATTTTAACAAGTTCAAAGGAGAAACCAGCAGGACACCAACAGCTAGTAGTTAAGAAGAGGTATGCTCTATGAAATGTAACAGAAGAGCCAGGCGTGGTCGCAGGTTCACTGGGAATTGAACTCAGAAGCATTCTATCTCTAAATGACACCCCCAGCCCTTCTTATTTTAAAACAGCATCTCACTAAGTTATTGAGGCTGGCCTCAAACCTATGATCCTCCTCTCTTAGCCTCCCAAGTAATGGGATTACAGGCATGTATCACCATGTCTACCTGAGTGACATTATTTTTGAATCCCTGAATCCTCATAAAAAATAGGTCCAGGAAATTACAATATCCTGGCACATTTGCAGTAAAATGAAGTGATAGTGCATCCCTCTGGTCCCCAAATACAAGTTGGTGGATAAACCAGCAATCTAAAAACCTGTGGGGGCACCTTTGAGGGAGAAAGAATCCCAGGTGTTAGAGAACAGGAGAACCTCAAATAACCTGTGAGAACCCAATGGAGTACCTGGGAACTCAAGAGCAGGAGCTCACACTGGGTGTCCTTCTAGCCAACAGAGTGCTAATAAGGGCAGCCGCTGGTATGCTGTGCTGGTAATTGCTTAACCACCATCTTGGTAGATTTACTGAGGCCCATGGTATAAACACTATCACCACGGTGGACTGCAGGCCACCAGCATGAACAGAAAGTCAGCGAGAGTTGTACACAGTGGACTCTGGGAAGGTGGGAGCCAGCTGTGAACTGTGGGAGGAGCCAGGCCTCCTTTGCAGGTCTGGCTGGATACTGACCACTGAGTGAAATAAAAAACAGAAGAACAACAGAACTGAAGGGGAGATGGCAGCCTTCTCTTCTCTTCACTGTGGAATGGAGCAGAGCCAGGGAATTTCAGAGGACAGTCTGCCATACTTCTTCTTCCTCCTCCTCCTCCTCCTCTTGAGTTGCACCTCCAGCCCTATTTTATTTTTTTTATTTTGAAAAAGGCCTCACTAAGTTGCAGAGAGCCTCACTAAAAGTTGCTGAGGCTGGCTGCAAACCTTCCATCCTCCTGTCCCAGCTTCCAGAGTACTGGGATTACAAGTGTACCCACCACACATATCTCAGTCTGCTGTATTTCAGAATACAACCCAAAAGTATAAGAAGAGTGAGCTCTGTAAAATTGGAACAGCTACTTTGACTCATACTGCCTTCCAAAAACTCAGAAAAACCAAAGTTACATAAATTGAGCAAGAGAAAAGTATTAGGGTAAAGTGTCATGCCACGTTATTGTAAGAAGTCACATATTGTGGTTTAGGAAATGTATTAAAAATGTATTTACAAAACGGAAGATGTCATGCACCTCTGTGGTTCCCAAACTTGCTGCCCATGAGAATCCGTAGGAACAAAGACAAAGCCAGAAAACCCTTCCTGTGACATTTATTCTGCATAGGAGGCCATACTCCTGACTGCCCAAGATGAGCTAAACCAACCTAATGCAAACTGCAGTGTTGACAATGGTTTTTTGGGGGGCTTCCTTTTGCTCAATCAGCAATTTCTTACACTCCCCTGACTTTCTCCTAGTGGCCATAGATTTCTACCTGGAGTGGCGCCATGTGCCAGACTGCCTCATAGAGTAAGCAGAAATTATCCATTCTCTACTCTGTTCCTTCATGGCCTGAAATGATAGCCCTTAAGCCTTTGACAATTAATGATTCAGCAACTCATGTTAACTCAACCCATTAAGTCCCACGTTTTTAATTCTGCAAATATTTCAGTGAAATTGACACAGTTGCATTAAAATAGTTTGGAAATCATAATCTAGAGCTTATATATTATTATATTAGTTAATCTAACTAATACTGTCATTACTATCCTATAAATTATATGATTGTATTGTTACCGAATCCCGGTACCTTCCCTAAGTTGCTGAATCAAATAATTGGGACAAGCCTTTGGGAAGAAGGAAAAAGAAATTTATTGATTTGCTAATAAATTGGAGAAACTAGTGAGGTTAAGTGTATAGGAACAAACTCTAGATTCTCCATAAATGAAAGAATCAAGTCCCTTTTCAGAGTGAGCTTTTCAGCATCACCCTGGTGTCTTATCAGAAAGGACACAATTCATGTCTAAGTCATTCTTGAGTGAGAGCCAATCCATAGGCCAGGGTCACGTTGGTGTGTTTATCAGAAGGGACATAATTCATGTTTAATGCTTCCTTGAGTCAAGTCTTATGCCAATCCACAGGCCAGAGTCATGCTCTTGAGATTATCAGAAGGGACACAGGTCATGTTTAACCTTCCTTGAGTCAGTTCTTATGCCGATCCACAGGCACCAGGTCCCCTCCTGTCAGTCAATGGATAAGAACATGTTATTTGTTGGCAAGGGGTGAAAGAAAGGGAGAGGACAAAGGAGGGGAAAATGTCAGCTTTGAAACAGGTCACCTGTTAGCTGACGGGTCAGAAGCAGGCCCTTGTTGTAGCACCCTATATATTATATTTATGTTTTTAAATGTGTTCCACATCTGACATAATGGGACAAATGGATAATAGAGTTTGTTTTCCAGGTGTGTTTTATTTATTTATTTATTGTGGTGGTGATGATATTTGGGATTGAACCCAGGGGTGTTCTACCTCTGAGCTCTACCCCCAACCTTTTTTTTTTTTTTCAGTACTGGAGATAGAACTGTAAGGTCTAGGAAAGACCCCTCCTCGGGTCTCAGCACTCA
This sequence comes from Graphiurus murinus, assembly GCA_004027655.1. Classification (NCBI taxonomy): domain Eukaryota; kingdom Metazoa; phylum Chordata; class Mammalia; order Rodentia; family Gliridae; genus Graphiurus; species Graphiurus murinus. Next base: position 11,982 of record PVLC010043742.1, read on the forward strand.
CCCCAATCAATCACGAGAGTCATCACTTGATGCAATCAGCAAGAGGTGTTTTATTTAACTAGCACGCTAGGGCCCCCCTCATATCCCAAAACAGGGACAGAGGAGAAGGGCCCCGAGCTACAGTAAGCAGGGGTTTTTAAAGGGAAAACGGCAGGGTAGGGGTCAAGACATGTTGGGAGGGTGAGAGGGGTAAGTATTTTAAGACATAAGACATAAGCATTTTGAGACATACACTGGTCATAACAATTTTAACAATATATAAACATCTTGAACAGTCAGAGTGTTCATGGTCACAGCGCCCCGAAAGGCCAGATAAGTACAGAGCAGACATTTGCAAACATATGGCTAAGATCCCATTTTCAGATGTTTACTCAATGTTTTATCATTGTCAGAGAGCTTAAGGGGGGCTTGGACTCTTCTGAAACCCAAGGGGGACTTGGGCTTCTGCATTTTAGTTGT
>PVLC010043743.1:0-12428 GCA_004027655.1 Graphiurus murinus
AACCAAAAAACAATGGCAACAACAAGAAACAAAATCAAAACCCTGCTAGTTTGTAAGTACAGAGCTTACATTTTCAAGTGTGTCTATGGCATTCTTATTTGCTCTATCAGTGCAGGCAGGAGGTTCCACTGATGTCTCTCCTGCTGCAAGCCTGTGTCTCTGCGCTCTCCACATGGCCTGTCTGCGTCTCTCTCTCTCTCTCTGCCTTTTTGGTGGCAGGAGTGCAAGCTATATGTTGGGCATTTTCCAGGGTCCCTGGAGGTTCCTTATGCTCTGTGTGCACTTGGACCCTCCCACACTTCTGCTCTGTCCAATCATTTGAAGACTGAGTGACTGAGTCTGCACTTTGTATAGGGGGCCCCGTACCCTGAGGGTGCAATTTAACTTACAGATCCCTGATGCTCTGGTTCCAGTGGGAGAGGTGATCTGGGGTGTCCCAGGTGTTCTTGATCACTGTTGATCCTGTGGGGATATGCCGCCTGTTTAGGGTGTGGCATTCCGTAGTCGCTTACTCCAGTTCTGGTCTTTAGGTGTGCAGGAGGTTGTTGGGGGTCTTGGTGCTAATAGATGCTGCTCCTTGTGACTGCCAAGATGACAGCTGGCAAGATGGCAGCCGCTGCTTTGCAGTGTAAGCCACTGCCGGGTGCACCTACATGTGCATGTGCCAGCTCCTTTGTTCTCCCTGGGTTCTGTTCAGTTGTTTTTGTTGGTTTATTCACTATTTTTGATGCTTTGCTTTTCCTTCCTTCCATCAAGAAGCTGTGTTTTCTGCAGTTTTGATTTAAGCTCTGCAGTGCAGTTGATTGCTGCTCCAGATCTGGTATGAGAGGTGAGCTGGGGTGGTCCCCTGGGGGCTTACACTGGTCGTATTTTGGGTTCCAGTCACTGTGGAAGGTGCGGGGTTATGCAGCCTGGTTAGGGTGTGGAGTTCTGGAGTCGCTTACTCCACACCTGGTCTCTGGGTATGCAGCTGGGTGGCCGGCTTAAATGCTTAAAGGGTGCCGTGGCCGAGACCCCGTGGCTTGGGGTCACCACTATGCATTGAGCCTTCTGGGGTCTCTCCCTGTGTGGGTTTCTGGCATCCCTTAGGTTGTAGTTCATTCTCATTGTTTTGTTTGCTTTTTTGTCGCTTTTTTTTTTCCTCCGTCAAGAAGCTGCTTTTATGGCAGATTTGATTCAAGCTCACAATGCCTGAGGAGAGGTGTTTCACTGAGATGCCATCTTGGGCTCCTCTCCAGAAGGGATTTAGAGGATAGTAAACAGTAGATTTGGAATATGTAGAGCAACATTCTTAACCAGAATGACTAAAAAGGAATTTGAGCAATAAGTTATCATTTTGTTGAGAATCTCATGAATAACAATAAATCATTCTAGAAGACTGAACTTCCTGTAATAAATTATTTATTGAGAATCTTCTATGTGCAACATAGCCCCTATGTGCTCAGTGATACTACAATGGAGAGGACATAGGTCCTCTTCATAAGGATTTTATATTTTAAATATAAATACCATAATTAAATAAGACATTTTTTGAAATATAGCTGATTAAGGTTAGTGACATCATAAAATAGAAAAAAATGGAAAAAAATTAGAATATGAAGTCAAAGTCAGTCGCATGTTAATGCAATGTGTGTGTGTGTGTGTGTGTGTGTGTGTGTGTGTGTTTATTATGGTACACTGTAGGAATTCATTTCTGTGCTAGGAATATTACCATCAGGTTGCTAGTTTTCTATGTATACATTCCATTAATCTCATTAAAACTCAAATTTTACTCACAGTAAAAGAAAGAAAAAATATAGGTAGACTACCATTTAAAAATTTTGCAATCCACCAAAATTCTGGCATTCAGAAAAATATGCAATTGGAAAAGCCTTAATCTTTATAGATTTAGTTATAGTAGGACTAACTTTTTATGAACTTTAATTCCAAATCCAAGTTATATCTAGAAGCACCTACTATCTCACCAACAACATGTCTATAAAGGCACAAAAAAATAATAAGGCATTGTATCTGTTTTAAAAGAGCTAAGAATATGATGGGATTAGACAAAGGCACAAAGTTTCTAATAGGCTAAATATTGTAGTAGAGGTACAAGACAGGTACTACAATGGAGAGTGTTAACTATAGGAATATTTTTTCAATTATTATAATTATAAGCAAGTGTATTCATATAAAAGTGTGTAATAGCAGCTAAAGCATAACTTTGACCAATCAGAATGGAACCTGTGAAGGACCAGTAAAGATATTCTGGACAAATCTGATGCATGTCTATCCTGATGTGAGCCAGGGCAAGTATATCCATATTTTACCAAGAAGAATAAGATCTTGGCCTCATTATTAGTAATACTACTAACAAGTCTACACATGGTAACTAAAGAAAGTATGAAGCACAAAGAAAGAAGTTAACAAATATCCATTAATGGTGAGAATCAGGTATAAATTTGGTGATGCTAACCCATCATGTAGCAGTGTCTTCTTTATTTTTTGTGGTACTGGGGATTGAATGCATGGGTATTCTACCTCTCAGCTACAACTGCAGCCCTATTTTTAATTATTTATTTTGAAACAGGGTCTCACTAGGTTGTAGAGGGCCTCACTAAATAGCTAAGGCTGGCTGGGAACCTGTGATCCTCCTGTCTCAGCTTCCCAAGTACTGGGACTTCAAGCATGTGCCACCATGCCTGGTCACAGCAGTGTCTTCAATATTGTGTGAAACTGAGGATTCCATTGAGTTAAAATTCTTGGAATTACTTATTCAGGTGAAAAAGCTGCTTTTTATTTCTAAAACATACTGGTTCACTCTTTTTGCCTTCATTTTTTAGTTATAATTTGTCCAGAGAAAATATATTATCAATTATAGTCATTAAAAAATTAGAACTCAATTTTCCCTAGTGCATAACTTTTTAATAAATATTGCTACCTCATTGCATTTAAGACCTGATTAAAATTTTTTCAGGTATTTCTAAATGAATAAAATATGAAATAATTTAAGTCACAAGGTATCACTTTAAATATATGCATGGTTTAATATCTAATCATTAATATCTAATCAAATTTCTCTTGTATCTTCTTTCTCCTAGAAACATTTTTTTTTAATTTGCTTTGCTCGAAAATATGAATGGGGTTGCAATGTTTTTGTTGTTGTCTTGTTAGCTTTCAGTACTAGGGGTTGGACTCATGGGCACATTAACTCTGAACTACCATTTCAACCTTTATTTATCTTTTACTTCAAGACAGGGTCTTTGAGATGCCAAAGTTAACTTCAAATTTTCCATCCTCCTGCTTCAGGCTCCTTAGAGGCTAGAATTATAGGTCTGTGGCAGTACGGCCTGAGAACAGTAGGTTCTAACTATTGAAGCTTGGATTCACAATCTGACTGTCACAACTGACTGAATAACTTTAAATATATACCTCAATTTTTCAGCAAAACATAAAATTTGGAAATGTTATATATTAAAAAAAGCACACAAGTAAGGTTTTCAGCATGTGTATAACCCACAGTAAGTACCAAGTAAATGGTAGCTGAAAAGTGTAAATAAGGCTTTTATGAAAGGTCTTTTTATAGGGATTTGAAGAATGAGTCTGACCAAAATTGACTTCATTTATTAACATTTGATATTTCTTTGGTCTAATTTATTTCTGCTACATAAACAATTGTTATAATGAGGGGAAACTCCCTCAGCGGTTACCTGCTGAAGGCTTGTTGTGAATGCAACAAGTAAGAATAATACTCATACCTCATACCTAGGAGAGCTTGTGAAGATTAATGAGTTGTTTCTTTGGGTTCAAGTTTTCCACATGCACTGTGTCCACTATGGTGATATAATTAATTTCACAACATGAGGGTTTTGTCATCCAGCATCCCCATGCCATGCAGCTATCATAAGTATTCTTTAATTAAACTTCAAATTTGCCACTGTTGTTGTATAGTGGGGCTGAAGCACAGATATACCTCTGTGGGTTACAAAGGCTTAAATATACAGCTGGGGAAGTTTAATAATAAAACATTTACAAGAAAGCATTTTTAGTTGGCATTTGAGTTTCTTAAAACTTTATATCTGCAGGAAAAATAATAACAGAGAGACATGATGAGCTTATTTCTGGTTAAAACTTACAGATGGTAACAAGGCATGGTTTTTTGGCCAAGGTGGAAATAATTGTTTTTTTGGCGAAATTCTCCTGTGCTCCCAACTGTAGTAATAGACTTCTAGAGAATTATCTTCCTCTGCATACACTTGTCTTAGGAACTTGAGTAAAAATAAACAGATCAGATGGGATCAGTTTAATTCAATGCTTATTATTCCAGTTCTATTAAGTTAAGAAGTATTTATTCTGTATCTGGCTTAACTGTTTCAGTGGGCATTGCAGTCATAGTATGTATCACACAGAGTTGTTATGAAATAAATGCTTACAAAATGCTTAGTAAGGATTGAAGTAAATGCTTATAAAATACTTAGTAAGGTGGGAAACACATAGTTAGCCTTCTAGTAATGGTAGTGATAAACAGGTAAATTATGACTAATGTTAATTATAGTGAGGGGGGCTGTAACTAAGGAGAGCTGAAAAAAAAACTTTCTGTAACAATGAAATATGATGAGAAAATGGTTAATATTTAAATATTTAAATATTTTACTTTCATTCCAGGTTTTCTGGAGAATGACAGAATACAAAGTGACTTCCTCTTGCTTCACATATCTGTGTTCCCTTGCCTCAGAGCACTGTAGTAGATGGATTTAGTGAAGTTTAGAACTTCAGTGGAAATAATGCTGGAAGGGAAAAGTGAGAGATACACACCTGGCTGCTTTTAAGGTGAGAGGGGTACAATCTGGTTTATGACAGAAATGTCCAAGGATAAATTTGGTTTGTTTCTGACAGCTTAGGGAGAAAATTAGATTTAAGAAGAATCCTGAAATAATAGGGAACCATGGTTCCATCTTTGGAGGCTAAAAACTAGGTACTGATTCTTTTATCCAAATGTTTGTTTGTCTAAACTACTCCCTGCAAAGGCCGCAGAGTTCTGGACAAGGAACATGACAGTAGTGACTCATGTAACATAAAATTAAGCTTATCTTCTTAGTAGAGTCTGAAGTGCATCTTGACATAAGCATGACAAACCACTGTAATGGGTGAGAGCAAAGCTCAGAAAATGAAAGAGGAAAAGGAAATGAAGCACTCCTGATCCAATAAGAGATTAAGCTCAGGTTTTATCTTTTTGTTTTTATAACATCCTAGAAAGAAACAAAACAAAACAAAAATACATTTTAGACAGGGCGTGGTAAAAAAAAAAAAAAAAAGAAAAAGAAAAAAAGGAGTATCTATGTTCTTTGAGACCTTGCTTCCTGAGATGAGAGTAATGCAGAGACTTCAAGGATGAGGAAAACACACATAAAATTCTGAGTATAATGCTGTGTTCAATACAGTGGAAAAAAAAAAGTTGGTGCTCATTGCCAGGTTTGATGGTATATGACTGTAATCTCAGGACTTGAGACACTGAGATAGGAGGATCAAACAGGTTTGAGGCCAGCCTCATCAACTCAGCAAGACTCTCAGAAATTTAGCAAACCCTGTTTAGAAATAATAATTGGTATAGGTGGATAGCTTTGAGATAGAATGCCCCTGTGTTCAATGTAGAATCATCATTCTACTGTGTAGAATCCCCAGTATACTGTGTATAAACTCCAGTACAAAACAAACAAAACATATATATGTAGTGCTTATTTCATTTCTATAATTTAGCAATGACAGTCCTAAGTATATACCAAAGAGAAATGAAAATTTATATTTACACAAAATGAATATATGCATACAAAGTCAAAAGCAATCCAATTGTCCTTTATGATATGTTATGAAGTGAGTGTATTACCACAAATTTATATTTTGAAATCTAAAGCCCCCAATGTGAAATATTAGGAGGCAAAGCTTTGAGGACATAAAGAAATCTTGAGCGGGGGGCCTTCAAGGATGGGATCAGTGCCCTTGCAAAGACTATAATAGAGAATTCTCTAGGCCTCTTTCTGCCTTGTGAGGACACAGTGAAGGGACAGGTATCAAATAAACCAAGAAGCCAAACCTCACAAGAACTGGGTTTTTTAGTGTCTTGATTTTGGACTTTCCAACCACTAGAACTATGAGAAAAAAATGTTTGTTGTTAAAGCATAGTCTATGGTGTTCTAGCCACATGGATATATTAAGTCAACAAGTTTTAACAAGCACAATAGTTTGATTAAAATCGTTCTGTTGAATGAGAAAAGCCCATGAAAAAAGGTAGCATAAATTATAATTTAATTATATGACATTCTTGAAATTACTAATCTATAATAGAAAACAGATCAGAAGTTGCCAGGAGTTAGGGGTAGGGGCAAGTATGTAAAAGGAGTTTGGTAACACCTGATAAAAAAAAGACTAACACAGACACAGAGCAGATTGAAAGGGACAGGCCAGTGGACCTCACTCTTAGTTGAAGGCCTTGCTGGACATATGTCCACAGCTTTTATTGTCACCCTAAAGGCAGGAGGTTGAGGTTTGTTTGCAGTTGCGTACATGCAGAGAATCTGGGAGGTAATGTTTAACTAGTAAATGTGCAGGAAGACCTAGAGGTGATATCCAATGGGCAAACATGCAGGTAGTCCTTGAGGTAATGGCAAACTGGGTAAAACTGCAGAAAAACTGCAGAAAGTCCTCAAGATAATGGTTTTAATAGCAATAAAACCACTGAGGATATGTAGAAGATCTTTGAGACAATCTTTGACAAGTGGAATATTTGGGAGTTGGTGCTGACAAGAAACACAGGGATATTTACCTTGGACGAAGAGGCTGCATTCAGTGAGTTCAACAATCCAGTCATAGCTTTCCATGACCCTTAGACCTTTCCAAGGCAAATGGTAACCTTTCCCTGGCAGTTGCATTCTCCAAAGGATAGCAAGAAATAGTTTTTGAGGGGTAGTAGAATTGTTCCTGGTCATTATTTGAATGGTAATTATACCATCCTATACAGTTGTTGCAATGCATAGAACTATATTATAAAAGTTATTTTATTATATCAAAATATAAATAATGATGAAAATACATTAAAAATCACCTTTATTCTCTACAAGATGCTTGAAACTACTCCTGAAGGTTTTTTTTATTTAAAAAGTAAATATTAGATTATTTTGGTTATATTTTGTTTTTAAATGACTTTAGTAGAAAAAATATATTTAAGGAATGTCACTATTTCACCTAAATTCTAAAATTTGAGGTAAAGAAATGCTACTAAAATTGTCTCATTTATTTTTACATGTCTACAGGATGATTTTTGGTATACTTTCTTTTATTCCTAATATTGACAATTTATTTTTTTTTATCCTTTTAGTCAGTATGACTTAGATCTTATCAACTTTATGTATCTTTCAAATATCCAGATTTTTATTTGGTTTTCTTTACTCATTTCTTTTGTCTACTAACCCCTACTCTCATATTTGTTATTTATTTCATTTTGCTCTAGATTTAAATTATGTCATCATTTTCAACCTCACTATGATATATAATTAGAATACAACAGTAAAAGTATTTTAAGCAACAAAAATTAAAGAAACTTTATTTTATTTTTTAAATGTTAATGCTTAGATTACTTACTTTAAAATGGCTTTCTAAGCTGGGTGTGGTGGCGCACACTTGTAATCCCAGCATTTGGGAGGCTGAAACTGGAGGATCCAGGTTTGCGGCCAGCCTCAGCTGCTTAGTGAGGTCCTCCACAACTTAGTGAGATCTGCCAGGGACAAGCCCTCGACGGAGTGGGGTCGGGGGTCCTTCAAAAGGTGTGGATTGAGAGGAGGTCCAGAGAATACACTCACACCAAATACAGTGAAGAAGCATATCTGTTTTATTGTTTGTTAGTAGTTGTTTTATACTTTTTTTTTTTTTGCGATGAGGCATAGAGAACAGGAATTTCCACAGACCTATTCCTCCAAAGGTCATCCTCAATAAGTCAAGGTTAAAACAAGCATATAAAAATTATTTAGTACATAAAAATTCTTAAAAATACAACACGTATATAAAAATTATTTTCCATTAGTTAAAATCTTTACTATTTGCTTAGCCTCTTTAAGCAGTGTTCTTATCTTTATCTAAGGTAGCTAGAGGGTTAATGTGTCCTGTAAAATTTTAGGGACACAAGGTGGGAGTGGGCAAAAGACTATTTGTAGTAAGTATTTAGATACACTTGTAAAGCCTGTTTTTTGAATAATGCTTGTAAGAGGTTAATGAATTACTTATATGGGTTTGTCTTGAAGCACTGCTTTTTCAGCTATTATTAAGAGATCACTATCTGCCAGCCACATGTTTCTAGAAAATTTTCCTTTATAATTAATGTAAAAGCAAAACCCAAAGCACCCAAAATTTCCAGAATATAATAATGCAAAGTGGAATATGCCACGCATTACTTCTTTTGGAATCATCTACCTTGCAGGACTCCAGTGGGCCGAGCCTTGCTCAAGATCCAGCTATTAGGAGCTGTGGCAGAGACCCTGTTTCAAAATAAAGAATTAAAAAATAGGGCTGAGTCTATAGCTCGGAGGTAGAATGCCCTCAGGTTCCGTCCCCAGTACCGCAAAAAATAAATAGATAAATAAATAAATAAATAAATAAATAAATAAATAAATAAATAAATAAATATCTTTCTTATATAAACATTTAATGCTACAAGTGTCCCTTTCAGCACTATATTGTGTACCTGTAAAGTTTTAAAAGATTGTAATTTTATTTTCAATTTAGTATAAATATTTTTAAAATTCTCTTCATACTTTCTTTTTGACTCATAGATTGTTTAGAATTATGATGTTTTGACTTAGATTTATGCTGTTTTGAAGTAAATATTAGATTATTTTGGTTATCTTTTCTTTTCAAATGACTTTAGACGAAAATATATATTTAAGGAATTCCTCTATTTCACTTAAATTCTAAAATAAGGATTTTATACATTTTGCCATTTGTGATGTCTATTATAGTCTATCATGATTCAATATATACTTGTATGATATCTAGAGTAATAAATTATAAGAATTTTTTGTTCATGGTATATATTGTTGAATATTCCATGCCCACTGAAAAAGAAAAGTCCTTTTAGATGTTAGTGGGACAAATGTTCTGTAGATGTCAGTTTCTGTTTTATGTTCTCTAATGATTTTTATCAAAGTTATCTATAACTTTACTAACTTTATCTTTGATTGTTGTATCAATTGCTGAAAGTGTACAATTGAAATCTCCATCATTGCCTTTGGATTAATCTAGTTAGCTTTTTATTTTTATTGCATTATGCTTCATGTATCTTAAAATTGATTTTTTAATAATATGTCCATTTAGGATTGTTAAAAGTTGTAGAGTCAATCTCTTCATCAGGTAATATCCCTTTTTATCTCAGATAGTACTTCTTGTTTTGAAGTTTACTTTCTCTATTACTATATCTATTTTAACTGTGTTTTGTTTGGTGATTTCATAGTATAGATTTATTCTATTGTTCAAAAAATAATAATTGACTTTAAATTATTAATATAGAAATATAATTATTGTAAATTTAGTTTGTTTTGATATACTAGAAAACATTTATTACCATGCTATTAAATTTTAAATTCTGTTAATAAAATATTGAGAGTAAATTTTGACTATCTTTTCTAATACAGTATGAATTATCTATAGAACTAAAAAAATTAACACATAAAAAATCTAGAATATACAAATTACTTGAAAGACCTAACACTAAAATAACTATTAACCCAATCAAGAAATGGACAATTGAACTAAATAAACACTTCACAGAAGGATACATATAAATCACTAATGCATACATAAAAAATGTTCAGTAGCATTAGCCATCAGTAAGATGCAAATTAAAACTGCACTGAGATTCCATCTAGCCCCAATTATAATGGCAAATATCAAGAAGTCAAGAACAATAAATGCTGGAGAGGATGTGGGGAAATAGGAACTCTTCTATACTGTTGGTAGGACTACAAATTAATGTAGCTGCTATGGACAACAGTGTGAGGATAACTAAGAAACCTGGGGATGGATTCACCATATAATCCAGCAATACCACTTCTGGGTATCTTTTCAAAAGAACTAAAATCAGAATATTATAGTAATACAGGCATCACCATTTTTATAGCAGCACAATTCACAGTAGGCAAATTACGGAACCAACATAAGTGTCTATCAACAGATAAATGAATTACAAAAATATGATATATACACATAATGGAATTCTACTCAGCAATAAAGAATAATAAAATTATGTCACTTGCAGGAAAGTAGATTGACCTGGAGAACATTGGGTTAAGTGAGATTATCCAGTTCCAGTAAGTGAAGAATCTTATGTTTTCTCTCATATATGGAAGCTAGGGAGTAATTAAGATATAAGAGACATTTTAGATAATGGAGAAGAAACTCCAATAGAGTGAGGAAGGTGGTTTTAGGAGGGTGGGGTGGGAGGAGAGGGGCAATTAATGAAAAAATGCTTCCACTGATATTATGAACATATGAGAATACCAATATCAATCTCAGTATCTTGTATGGGAAAGCAGAGTAGTGGGGAAGGAGCAGGGGGAAAACTCACCAAGTGCTATGTGCATGTATTCATTATTACTAGGAACTACATTATGATGTGAGACTATAATGCACCAATATAAGTATAAAAATCAAATAAATTAAGACTATACAGGTGTATTGGATTTTGACAATTAAATAAAAGGAGGTGAATGGTAGGAGCAAAGTTTCTCAAACCTTTAGTGGGAGGTCACTGATAAGCCAATGAAGGAGACAGTGATGATCCACGTGATGAGGCATTACAGTTGGAGACATCACTATGAAACCAGGTTTAGCTTTACATAGATACATTTACTTGTAGATATATACACATTCACGAGGTACAATAGTCACTTATGGTTTTTTTTGAACTGTTAATTGAGAGTTCTTAGAAGCAGTGACACCTCATAGTGACAAGCACATCATTATCTTTCTTTTCATTTCCCTTTTTTCTTTTCATATTGGGTATTGAAAACCCAGGGACATTCTACTTTCTAGCTATATCCTTAATATTTTTTATTATTTATTTTGAAACAGGCTCTTGCTAAGTTGCTAGCCTGGCCCCAAACCTTTGAACCTTATATCTCAGCCTCCCAAGGACTGAGATTACAAATGTACACTACCATGCTCAACTTTAATAATATTATTTCTTAAAATTGAAGTGCTAAAAGTTGAATTTCTAGAACTCCAAGGAACAATTGAAGAAATATTTATATATAATATGTGCCTGCTTTGAAGGAAAGTCATATTATCTAGTTGTACAATGAATCCTATACTCAGCATGTGTACTCACCCTCCCTACAAACACACACACACACACACACACACACACACACACACACACACACACACAGAACTGAGAAATGGAGGTATATAAAACATTATTGAAAGACCAATAGAAAAAGCAGAAAAAGAAACTTTTAGATATTGGGTCTCTAAGACAGATTTTATAATTATATTTCCCATATTAAAATAACAAGAAATATATTTTGAGAATAACTGCAAAAAATAAAATAATTAAAAAATAAAAACAAAAATTTTGTGTTTAACCAAAATGCAATAAAATATTTCAGACCTCAATGGTAAGGTTTATATTCAATTTAAAGATAGCTGTAACATGAATTAGTGTGCATGGACTGCGGATTAAGGTTGAGAGATATAGGATACAGAATTAAACAGTATTGCATACATTTAATTAGGGTGTATTCAGTAGGAATAAGACATATTATCTCAATAAGAGAGCTTTTTTTATTCCGAGAGCTTTTAAAGTAAATCATATTGTTATTTAGGTGAAGTCAAGATACTCTCTAAAGAATTGACATTATTAGAAACTTAATATCTTAGTGAAATACATGACTGATGTGGTTTTATTTATTTATTGTTTTTATTTATTTATTTATTTTAGTTTTTATTTTTATTTTTATTCATACATTGTAAGCATACATCTTTGTTAGGTGCAAATTGATAATGATACATGTGCTCACAATTCTCATTTGACCCCTTCCCCCAATTCCCACCCCGCTCCCTCACCCTCCCTCTCTCTCAAGTTCAGTTTAGTGAGTGACCTTGATATACATTAGTGTCCCCCCCCGCCCCCATCCAATCCCCTCGGCTAAATCAACTTCTTTGCTTTCAAGGGTCTTTGCTTTTTCATCTGGAGACCCTCTTATGTCCCATCTTCTCCCTAGCATCCGCAAATTAGGGAGAACATATGCTTCTTTACTCTTTGTGACTGGCTAATCTCACTTAACATAATGTTTTCCAGTTGCCTCCATTTCCTTGCAAATAACATGATTTTGTTCTTCTTTATGGCTGAGTAAAATTCCATTGTGTACATATCCCATAGTTTTGTAATCCATTCATCTGTCGAT
>PVLC010043744.1:0-12471 GCA_004027655.1 Graphiurus murinus
TTTTTTTTTTTTTTGCGGTACTGGGGATTGAACTCAGGGGCATTCTACCTCCGAGCTATACCCCCAGCCCTATTTTTTATTCTTTATTTTGAAACCGGGTCTCGCTAAGTTGCGGAGTGCCTCACTAGGTAGCTGAGGCTGGCCGGGAACCCGGATCCTCCGGTCTCAGCCTCTCGAATGCTGGGATTACAAGCATGCGCCACCATGCCCGGCTTTCCCTATTGTATTTTTATTTTGAAACAGGGGCTCACTAGGTTGAGTGTCTCACTTCTTTTTTTTTTTTTTTTTTTTTTTTGCGGTACTGAAGGTTAAACTCAGGGGCATTCTACCTCCGAGCTATACCCCCAGCCCTATTTTTTTTTTTTTTTTTATTCTTTATTTTGAAACCGAGTCTCACTGTCTCACTAAGTTGCGGAGTGCCTCACTAAGTAGCTGAGGCTGGCCGCGAACCCGGATCCTCCGGTCTCAGCCTCCCGAATGCTGGGATTACAAGCGTGCGCCACCACGCCCGGCTAGTGTCTCACTTCTTGCTGAGGCTGTTCTTGAACCTCTAATCCTCCTGTCTCATCCTCCCAAGTACTGGGATTATAGGTGTGCACCACTACTCCCAGCTCTATTTTTTTTTTGAAACAGGATCTTACTGAATTGCCAAGGTTCTAAATTGCTGAGGCTGGCCTATAAACCTGCAATCCTAAACCGGGCATGGTGGCACAAGCTTGTAATCCCAGCATTTGGGAGGCTCTGACTGGAGGATCCGTGTTTGCGGCCAGCCTCAGCTACCTAGTGAGGCCCTCCGAAACTTAGTGAGACCCTGTTTCGAAATAAAGAATAAGAAATAGGAGCCGGGCGTGGTGGCACACGCTTGAAATCCCAGCATTCGGGAGGCTGAGACCGGAGGATCCCCAGTACTGCAAAAAAAAAAAAAAAAAAAAAAAAAGAAAGAAATAGGGCTAGGGGTATAGCTCGGATGTAAAATGCCCCTGAGTTCAATTCCCAGTACCGCAAAACAAAAAACAAAAAACCTTGCAATCCTGTCTCAGCCTGTCAGACTTTTAGGTTCTTACCAAAATTGAGAGGAAGTTCCAGTGGTAGTGACAGCACAGACCTGCAATCCCAATAATTAGGGAGGCTAAGCGTCGAGAATAACAAGGTTGAGACCATTTCTCAAAATAAAAAAGGGCTGGGGGTATAGCTCAATGGTAGTGACCCCCTGGGGTCAATCCTCAGTGTGTGTGTTGGGAGTGGGGGGAATTTGAGAAAGTAGATTATTTCTCACATACACCCTACGCCACCACACATGCACCGCCACCTATTTATTTATTTATTTATTTATTTATTTATTTATTTTCGTGGTACTGGGGATTGATCTCAGGGTCATTCTACTTTCGAGCTACCTTAGGACCTTTCAAAGTTCCCAAATCCAATCTCTGCTGCAATTTAGCTTCGAAAATAAGGCGAGCCGGGCGTGCGCCTGTAATCCTAGTATTTGAGACGCGGAGTCAAGAGTGCAGGTTCAAAGCCAGCCTCTACAACTTAGCGAGACCGTTTCTAAATAAAAAATAAAGTAGGGCTGGGGATGTAGAAAGCCCCTGGGTTCAATTCCCAGCACCACATCCCCCCACACAAAAAGAAAACAGTAAAACAAATTATCAATTTTCTTACAGTCCGCTCCTATATATAATAAGATGGAGGGCTTCGCCAAGAAACTGCAACTCCCAAGAAGCAATGAGGGGGAAAGCGGAAGTCATCGTCCTTTTCCCATCTGCACGTCTGCCCCACATTCGAAAGAGGTGCTCACGCCAAAATAATACAATCTCCTTATAATAAAACTTGGGCAGGGAGACTGGTAACTCGCATTCGAAATATCCTCCCAAGAGAAGTCGTAACTCAGTGGCTTAGCTGGTACTCAAGCGCGGTTGGATCCAGCGTTATTCTCACCGGGCAGCTCCGCCCTAGGAGGAAAGGCGGGGCAACGGAAGTGACGACATCGAGCGCGCCATTAAATAGCCGTAAGCGGAACTTTGGCGCTCTCTCGGCCTTAGCGCCATCTTCGTGGGTAAGTGTTAGTGATGTCTGTGTTCGGATTCCGTGTACAATCCATTAACATCTGACCTCTACACTTGCCATCATTATCGCATACTAACTCTAGCCTTTTTCTCTTTTCCCGTAGAAACCTCTGCGCCATGAGAGCCAAGGTGAGCGGTCTCTAGCTGTGAACTTGGAAGGTAGAAGTTGGCCAGAAGAGGGATGTCCGGGCAAGCGGAGTCCGCCATGGTTCTCAATCGCTAGGTTCTCAAGGGTCTCCAAGAGACAGTGAGGGGAGGAGGTATAGATTTCGAGAGTAGCAGAGGAGGTAGAAATTAAGTTCGGGGGCGAGGAGGGCAGGGGAAGAAAAACACGCGGGGTTTTACGTGTGATGCGTGCCTGAATTGTTGATGCAATTGCTGCGACCATTTAGAACCTGTCCAGTTATAAAAACTGCATTTAACGCCAGTCGTGGTGGCGCAGGCCTGTAATCCCAGTATTTAGGAAGCTGAGAAAGGATCGCAGATTTGAAGCCTCAGCAATTTAGCAAGACCCCGTTTGGGTGCGTAGCTCGAAGGTGGAATGCCCCTGGGTTTAATCTTCAGAACCACAAGAAAAATGCTGCTTCTTGAAAAGTCTTACTTCTAAACCTGTTAGTAAAACTAATCTTTTCTCTGCCTTTTCTAATCGTGTTGCTAGTGGAGGAAGAAGCGAATGCGCAGGTACGTTGAGACGACCAGCCGAGGGGGAGGGTAGAGGGAGGTGCGTCTTAGACAAATACTTAAAAGATTTGGAGCCGGGCGTTGTGGCGCACACTTGTAATTCGAGTATTTGTGACCGGAGGACCCGGGTTCGCGGCCAGCCTCAGCTGCTTAGTGAGGCACTCCGCAACTTAGACCCTGTTTCAAAATAAAGAATAAAAAATAGGGCTGGGGATGTAGCTCAGAGGTAGAATGTTCCTGAGTTCAAGCCCCTGTACCCAAAAAAAAAAAAAGATTTGGTTTCGCCGGGCTTAGTGGGTGGCGCTTTTAATCCCAGTATTTGGGAAGTTGAGACAAGAGGACCACTGTTTGAGGCAGGAGCGAAGTCTCGAGACAAGCCTTAGCAGCTTAGATCCTGTGTTAAATAAGACTGAGTATGGCTTCGGAGGTAGAATGGCCCTGGGTTCAATCCCCAGTACCAAGATATATTAATAAGCAGAATCAGGGATTGACAGGACAGTGTATTTAACGGACTTTGATTTAACGTGGAAGGGGGGGGAAGGTTTGTGAGTAGGAGGTGTTTTTATTTGCCTGTCTTTTGCAGACTGAAGCGTAAAAGAAGAAAGATGAGGCAGAGGTCCAAATAAGCTAGTGCGTGCACCATGAAGGCCAAAGGAGCAGAAATAAGGA
Organism: Graphiurus murinus; assembly: GCA_004027655.1. Lineage (NCBI taxonomy): Eukaryota > Metazoa > Chordata > Mammalia > Rodentia > Gliridae > Graphiurus > Graphiurus murinus. The sequence continues at coordinate 3,417 of PVLC010043744.1, forward strand.
ATGCCAGAGCCCGACGACCCGTGTACAAGTTGTTGGACTGCGTGCTCCTGTCCAGAATTAGATCACAGTGGATCTGGAACTTCCATGGCCATCCGAACGCCAAGATCACCTTAAGAGACACCTTGCTCAAACAGCCAGCCCCCTTTGGTCCTTTGCGCTGGGCCTTTGGCATTCCGGACTAGTTCTCTCTGTTATGGCCGAGTGTAACGCGTGTACAATAAATCATCTCCTGCTTAGCTGAAGAATCAAAATGTCTTGTCTGTTCCGTGTTTTTTACGGTTCGTGGGTTGGGATTCTAAGTGGAGTTTGTGCCTAATCACTCCCTGTGCTGTGGAGGATGGCAAGAAACCGACTATGGCAACAGTCTGGGGTGTGTGATGTGGTCTACATCTGAATGGAGCTGAGAAGGGTGGAGTGTACGCCTTAGGGCATGTCTTCAGGTATGCGGGGAAGGTTGGGCAAATGCTGATGCCACTCCTTTTCCCGAGATCGGTGGCGCCTTGCTACGTTTAGGGTACTTAGCGGCGTTGTTGGGTTGCCATGGCGACGCGCAAAGCTTGCTGGGAGCTTCCTGTGGCCTGTCGCGCAACGGTTGGGAGCACCATAGAGTATGGTTCCGGGTCTGTTGGCTAGAGTGTCACTTCTTCCGCAGGAAGCGGAAGAGCGACGGGGTGGGCGGCTCTTTGTCGAAGCTAGAGGACCGGCAGGCGGCAGCAGCAACTACGGCGGCGGCGGCAGGTGAGGGAGGCGGGAGACTTAGGTGGAGGCCGCGCCCGGAGGGGAGGAGTCGGGGCCGGCCCAGCCGCTGGGCTTTGCCGGGCCACACGAGGCCCCCCAGAACCGAGCCGGTTTTTCCTCACACCCTGGAAGAGAACCCCTTTTCTGACTGATCCCGCTTCGCGAGCAAACGCCAGTTCCGTGACGTCATCGCCCTGCCCATCCCTCAGCTTGATGTCACTCAGGGCCTCCCCCCTCCCCACATCACTTTGGGCTTCTTTAGTGTTGTCTTTACCTGGTCCACAGCTGAGTGCCCGCAGCATTGCACGGAACCTACCAAACCAGAAGACTTGCTGCTGGGAAACTCCTAGACTTTTCGAAAACTCTGGGATGTTGGGAAGCGTCAATCACTGCCCCCAAGTCTATTCGGACGTCCCATTGCCCTGTCAGTTGCTGCCCTTGTGTAGCTTCCCATTGAGCATTCTTAACTCCAACCTTAGATCGGGTTCAGGACCCCACATCCTCGACGCAGGGCTCCGCTCACCTTTTGGTTCACTGAAGGAGTGGTTTTCCAACCGGTTCTCCCATCTTTTCTGAATCAGTTATTTTCCTTACTTTAATTACTGGTGACTCTCCTTTTGACCAGTGAAGTTCAGTTTGAACCCTAACAAGATTCTGAAGTTCCCCCATGCTCTTACTATTTTGCTAAGTAAGAGTAGAGGACCTCACAGTCCTCCACTCCTATTTCTCCCATCGAAGTCTCTTTTTTTCCTGTTCAGAACCCAGCAGTGATGTGGAGGTGGAGACCCACAGGAGCCCCGGACTTCACCTGAGCTACCTCAGGTATCAATTCTGGGAGAGTCGGGTGGGGAGGTGTATCCTATCAAATTTTCTATTTCTGGTGGGATTTGCAATATGGGTCAGACTTGGATAGATGGCACTTATTCATTTGATCATTTCCTTTTTAGTAAAAGTCTGTCTTTCTTAACCACTTCTTGATTTTTCCTATTATTCTGGGAGGAAGAGAACCCCGTTTCTTGAACAGATGCTTGTGTAATTGATCTCTGACCTGGTAGGTCACTCAAGGGAGGTATAAAGCAGAATCAATTCAATGAGGAGGTTATGTTAAGGCCAAAGTAATCAGGAAAGATTCCCTTACTGTCTGAAGAAAAGAATGAAGTTCTATTTGAACAGAAGGGGGAGCTTCGACACTGATTAGGAAAGGTTTAGAAGGTCAGACACGTGGTGGCAGGGACTCCCAGTCTCACTGGAGGTGGAGAGAGAGGAGGGCTATAACTAGGGCAGTGGACTGACATTCCAGAGCTCTCTTGGGAAATAGGAGACTTAAAAAGCTTTTATAGAGTCTATAAATAAAGAGGATTTTTATGGAGTAAGAAATGGTGTGGTTTGGTATCAGTGGGATCTTCTCATGGAGGGGTAAAGGGGGGGGGTGAGGAGTAGGGAAGAAAGGTTATTTGTTCCTGTGAAATTAACTCTTCCCATCTTGTTCTTACCACAAATGGGGGTCTAGAAGTGGAGAACCGACTTAGAACTCCTCCCCTAAAGTAGAGGGAGCTAAAGCCAGCTGTGTACCTTGTAATCCCAGTACTTAGGAGGCTAAAGAGGATCACAGGTTTGTGGCCAGCCTCAGAAACTTAGTGAGGTCCTCCACAATTTAATGAGACCCTGTTTCAGAATAAAATAGGTCTTAGGGTGTAGCTTGGAAGTAGAATACCCCTGAGTTCCATCTCCAGTATCAAACAAATAGAAAAAGAAAGTAGAGGAGGCTGATTTCCCTGGGGTTGACATTGGTGATGGGCTAAAAATTGACAGGTTTAGGGACTGCCCTCAAGCTGGTGACACCAGTCTTCACCCAGGGTTTCTTGGGTTCTAGAAATCCGATACACACAGCCCTCACCTGAGATACTATGGAAGAGGAGTTAAGGGAAGTGTTGCTACCAGTGTCCCATCATCCACAGGTCCTAGCAGCTAAGCAGCTCATTTGGGCACTATTTCCAGTCTTCTGCTAGCCTATTCAGAAACCAACAGTAGTGTTTTGGGGTTTTTATTTTTGGATTTTTTTTTTTTTTTTTTTTTTTTGCAGTACTGGGAATTGAACTTCGGCATTTTACCTCCGAGTTATACCCCCAGCCCTATTTTTTATTCTTTATTTTTTGAAACAGGCTCTCCCTAAGTTGCAGAGTGCCTCAGGAGGTAGCTGAGGCTGGCCACGAACCAGGATTCTCCAGTCTCAGTCTCCCAAATGCTGGGATTACAAGCGTGCGCCACCACGCCCGGCTACCAACAGTAGTTTTAATTTCACTTCCACAACTTTAATAAGGTCAGCTCAGAAGGGAAGATAAGATGCGACACTGTTGTCTCCCTACCCACCCCTTGGCCCGTCTTCATTAGTGAGATGAAGTGGCTTCATCCCAACTCCCTCCCTCCTCCGTTAGCCAGGCAAGTGTGAATCCTTCTGACCAAGACCAGGTGCACAAGGGCATGGGCGGGACTTCTGGCAAGTCAGCCAGTCCAGCCAGAATTCTTGTCCCTTAGGTTCTCCATCTCCAAAGCCATTGCCCTACTGAACTGCCTGCTTTATAGTCAGGACAAGTGAGATCTCTCTGGAGGACTGTTTAACACAGTTCTCTTTTTTAACAGTAACCAAGAGTGGCAAGAAAAAGAAGGCGGCCCTGAGTTGGGGGGGACCAGGATGCCTGACCGGGACAGCTATGCCAACGGCACTGGGAGCAGCAGTGGAGGCCCTGGAGGCGGTAGCAGTGAGGAGGCCAGCGGAGCAGCAGCAGGCAGTGGTGGGGCCAGCTCAGATGCCATCTGTAGAGACTTCCTGAGGAACGTGTGCAAACGAGGGAAGCGTTGTCGGTATCGCCACCCAGACATGAGTGAAGTGTCCAACTTGGGGGTAAGCAAAAATGAATTCATCTTCTGCCATGACTTCCAGAACAAAGAGTGTAGCCGCCCAAACTGCCGTTTCATCCATGGTTCCAAGGAGGATGAGGATGGCTATAAGAAGACAGGAGAGCTTCCCCCTCGGCTGAGGCAGAAAGTGGCAGCTGGCCTGGGCCTTTCACCGGCTGACCTACCAAATGGCAAGGAGGAGGTCCCTATCTGCCGAGACTTCCTCAAGGGTGACTGTCAGAGAGGAGCCAAGTGCAAGTTCCGTCACCTACAACGGGAATTTGAGTTTGATGCTCGGGGTGGAGGAGGTGTTGGTGGTGGAGGCCCAACAGGCTCGGTTCCCCCAGGACGACGCCATGATCTCTATGATATCTACGACCTTCCTGACAGGGGCTTTGAGGACCATGAGCCAGGCCCCAAACGCCGGCGAGGTGGATGCTGCCCTCCTGATGGCCCCCATTTTGAATCATATGAATATAGCTTGGCTCCACCCCGAGGAGTAGAATGCAGACTGCTAGAAGAGGAGAATGCTATGCTTAGGAAGCGTGTGGAGGAACTAAAGAAGCAGGTCAGCAACCTGTTGGCCACCAACGAGGTGCTTCTGGAACAAAATGCCCAGTTCCGCAATCAGGCTAAGGTCATGACCTTGAGCTCCACTGCACCAGCGACTGAGCAAACTCTGGCCCCAACTGTGGGCACTGTCGCCACTTTTAACCATGGCATTGCCCAGACTCACACTACTCTCAGCAGCCAGGCTCTACAGCCTCGGCCTGTTTCCCAGCAAGAACTGGTGGCCCCAGCTGGAGCTCCAGCCGCTCCCCCAACTAATGCTGCACCTCCTGCTGCTCCACCACCTCCACCTCCACACTTGAACCCAGAGATCACACCATTGTCAGCTGCTTTGGCTCAAACAATCGCCCAGGGAATGGCACCCCCACCAGTCTCCATGGCTCCCGTGGCTGTATCTGTGGCTCCTGTGGCTCCCGTGGCCGTATCGATGGCCCAGCCCTTGGCAGGAATCACAATGAGCCACACTACTACTCCCATGGTGACTTATCCTATTGCTTCCCAGAGCATGCGTATCACGGCCATGCCACACTGAAGGGGCTAATGGACATTTCCCTGTTGTAGCCTCTTGGGGCTGGGATCGAGGGGTCTTTACCCACTCACCTAGCGTTCCCAGGCCCTGTCTGCAGGGCTCACTCAAGGACTAGGACAAGAGACTCTAAGGAATGTGCTTCTGAGCATTTTCCAAGGCGGGGTCAGGCGAGTGTGTTCTCTCACCTCCCTTTTAAGAGGGTCCTCTTGTCCTTCCTTCAGGCCTCAATCAAGTGGGGGCTTGCGTAGGAGGCCGACTGAAGCCAGCAGAGAGGAAGGACTGACTGAGTGAGGGGCTATGTCTTCTTATGGGAAGTTTGGGACATCCCTGGTCTTGTCCTCTCTTGTGACAGCACAGGTCCTAGCACTGGTTTTGGAATAAAAAGAGCCCACCAAGAGGGAAAGATTGGGAAGTGGGTGGCCAGGAGAGAAGGCCTCATAGGAGCCTTCAGGTGATTTGGGACCCAGGTGGGTTGGGTAAAACAGGAACTGCTCCTAGGCCCCCAGGAGGGTCGGGACCATAGTACTCCAGCCCAAAGACTAGGGGAGCATTCATTTACCTAGCTTGGCCTGGAAATCTGTAGGGCAGGGCCCACTACTTTCCAAAGAAATAAAAGAACAATTATTTTTAACAAATGGAGGCAGTGGAAACTTGCTTAGATATTCTGTGTGGAAGAAGGGAGCATCAAGTAGATCTCATGCCAAATTTGGGTAAAGACCCCACCATCATATATCACGTGGGTAAGTGGAATAGAGGACAGTAAAGAAGGGTGGGGACCCAGAACAAGACCAAATGGGGTTCTGGGGAAGGCACTTTGTGGGGTAAAAGCATTGGAGCCACTTAGTCTAGTTTAAAAATAGTCCCATCTGTTTCTGGTCTCTGTCTGCATGTGCTGTTCCCAAGTTGCCTTAGTAACTAGGGCTCCTAGGGTCATTTAGGGGGGCAAGTACTAAGGAGGGTGTATGGGCTGAGAAGTAGGGATGGGACATTATGTAGTTGACAGATCCTTTCCTTATTCAAATCAGGGCAGGTGGCAGTTGCCTCTCTTGAGTTGTTGATGGCATTTACTATCCTTCCTACTCCAGCCCTTCCTAAGTGGCCAATGACTTAAGCCTTTAAGGCTTGGGAGGAGCTGAGAAAAAGAGTTCTTCTGCAGGGTGTATCCCTTTTCCCCTCTGTCTCCACATGGGGCCAGAGGTTTTAAATCCACTTAAGGTCATTAAGGCCAGAGGCCCCAGTAGCCAAACTTCAGTCTTCTTTAGCTCATGGCTATTGTAGGGGAAACAGCCCAGGGGGCTCATGTAATGGGATTGTGGATTTGGGGGTAGAGAAAACGATCCGTCACCTGCCACCTGTTGCTATTGTCTGGCTAATCACTCAGGTTGTACACCTGGGGTTGGAGTTGGTGAGCTGGGTCAAGGCTAGTTATTAAAAAAAAAAACAAAAAAATGGGCACAGTGGCGCACACCCATAGTCCCAGCTACTTGGGAGGCTGACAGGGGAGAATTACTTGACCCCACGAGTTTGAGAATAGCCTGGGCAACATAATGAGATTCTGCCTCAAAATAAAGGCAGGGGAGGCCTAAAGACAAAAACTGGGCAAATCTGTTTTTGGAGTTAAGAAACAACACACTGATAAGTTTAATGTTCGTTTTCTGGCACAATTCCATATTATTAAAAGAGATGGTTTATGAGCACTTAGAGAGGAATGTGATTATAGATACCATCATGATTTCTTCTCAATCAAATCCTAACTTTCTTTCTTGCCACATATCTCCAAAGAGGAATTTGGACACCAGTGGGAATAGTGGTGTCTCAGCAAAAGGATGTTAGAAATGAGTTGGAATTTGGTGATTTGGGGGAAGGCTCAAGGAAGTAGATATTCTCTGGACTAGGTGGTAAGGGAAACAGGGGTCAATCTGTGGCAGGGCAATTGGAGCCCAGCATGGTGGCGCACGCTTGTAATCCAGCATTTGGGAGGCTGAGACCAGAGGATCGGTGTTCTTGGCCAGCCTCAGCTATCTAGTGAGGCACTCCGCAACTTAGTGAGACCCTGTTTCAAAAAATAAAAAAATAGGACTGGAGGTGTATACCTCAAAGGTAGAATGCCCCTGGGTTCAATCCCCAGTACCGCAAAAAATAAAAAAAATAAAACTGCAATTGGTCATGAACAATAGTCACTTAGGTGGGAGAGGGGAACCTTTCTTTTGTGGTTTGCACATTGGCCTTGTTTTGTGCTCCAACGAAATTGTGAAGTGATCATGTTTTTCTTTTTTTTTTTTTTTTTTTTTTGTGTGTGTGTGTGTGGTGCTGGAGATTGAACCCAGGGGCTACAACCCCCAGACCAATTTTATTCATTTTTCATTTGGAAACAGGGTCTCACGAAGTTGTAGAGAGCCTCACTAAGTAGCTGAGGCTGGCTAGGAACCTACAATTCTCCTGTCAGCTTCCCAAGTACTGGGATTACAAGTGTGCACTGCCAGCCGGGCGTGGTGGCGCACGCTTGTAATCCCAGCATTTGGGAGACTGAGACTGGAGGATCCGGGTTCGCGGCCAGCCTCAGCTACCTAGTGAGGCACCACGCCTGGCTTCGGCTAATCTTGTTTTTCTTTCTCACTTCTTCACAGTCAGAGTGACTTCATCTAATATAGTGTTGTGAGATTATTTGGTCTGACAGAATTCAACAGGTCAGCCCTGACAAACCCAAAGCGTGGTGTTCCCATATGTCAGGAGCTACTTTCCTCTCTCACTGCTAAGTCAGAGATAAGAAAAAATTATGGGTTTGGTGGAATCAAACTGAACATTTGTACCTAGTGAATGGTGATTAGTGCATTCATGTTGGAGAAATGTGTAGTCTATGATAGACCCAAAGGCTATATTTGCTATTTTTGTGTGTGTTACTGGGGATTGAACCCACAGACATTCTACCTCTGAGCTACACCTCCAGCCCTATTTTATTTTTACTTTGAAAAAAGGTCACGCCAGATTGATGAGAGTCTCACTGTTGAGGCCGTCCTCAAACCTGCGATCCTCCCATCTCAGCCTCCCAAATACTAGGATTACAGGTATCTGCCACCATGCCGAGCTTACATTTTACCTTTTTTGAAGATTGAACCCAGAAGCATCCTACCTCCAAGCTATACCTCTGGCCCCATTTTATTTCTTACTTGGAAACAGGGTCTCACTAGGTTGCTGAGAGACTCACTAAATTGCCAAGGCTGGCTTTGAGCCTGCAATCCTTCTGTCTCAGCCTCCCAAGTACTAAGATTACAAGCCTGCACTACCAAGCCCCGCTATGTTTTACTTTATTTTTCTAGTTTGTGTGCATGGTACTAGGAATGGAACTGAGGGCCATTCTACCTCCAAGCTACATCCTCAGCCCTATTTTTTTTTTTTTTTTTTTTTTTTGCGGTACTGGGGATTGAACTCAGGGGCATTCTACCTCCAAGCTACACCCCCCGCCCTATTTTTTTTTTTTTTTTTTTTTTTTTTTTGCGGTACCAGGGATTGAACTCAGGGGCATTTTACCTCCGAGCTATACCCCCAGTCCTATTTTTTATTCTTTATTTTGAAACCGAGTCTCACTAAGTTGCGGAGTGCCTCACTAGGTAGCTGAGGCTGGCCGCAAACCCGGATCCTCCAGTCTCAGCCTCCCGAATGCTGGGATTACAAGCGTGCGCCACCACGCCCGGCTCCCAGCCCTATTTTTTTATTCTTTATTTTGAAACCGAGTCTCACTAAGTTGCGGAGTGCCTCACTAGGTAGCTGAGGCTGGCCGCGAACCTGGATCCTCCGGTCTCAGCCTCCCGAATGCTGGGATTACAAGTGTGCGCCACCACGCCCAGCTCCTCAGCCCTATTTTTTATTCTATTTTATTTTATTTTGAAATAGGGTCTCACTAAATTGCAGAGAGCCTCACTAAGTAGCTGAGGCTGGCTGTGAACCTTCTATCTCAGCCTCCCAAGTACTGGGATTACAAGCATGTACCACCACACCTGGCCTTTTACTTTTGTGTGTGTGTGTGTGTGTGTGTGTGTGTGTGTGTGTGTATGTGTGTGTTACTGAGGATGGAACTCAGGGGCATTAAACCTCTGAGTTATATCCCCAGTCCTATTATTTATTTATTTATTTTTGTGTTACTGGGGATTGAACCCAGGGGCATTCTACCTCCGAGCTACACCCCCAGCCCTATTTTTGTATTCTTTATTTTGAGATATGGTCTCACTAAATTGGGAGTGCCTCACTAGTTAGATGAGGCTGGCCGGTATTACAAGCATGTGCCACCATACCCTGCTCTATGTTTTACCCCCCCCCCCCAAA
>PVLC010043745.1:0-12426 GCA_004027655.1 Graphiurus murinus
AACAGGGCTGCATTTCCTAAGCCCTAAGTTATTTAGTCAGCTTTAAAACAACTTAGAATCTTGAATTGGCATCACATAAACTTTAAACCATGATGTTATTTAACATTGTGTCAACCTTTGGTGTAGCATGGGGGAGACAAAGCAAACCAATGATAATTTCTCATCAGGAATTATCTCAAATATCAAATATTAAATGTCTTTTATAATGAAACTAATGGGAAATTCTGTGTGATAAAAAGATATTTTAAACTATAAATTAAAATCACACCCATGCATTTTACTTCTTGGAAGTGATTATTCTATCAATAATAAGTCTGCGGTCTTTAAGGCACTACTGATTAATTCTCAGTGTAGTGGATTTAGAGGCATGCAGAAAATGTACATCCCAGGAACTCATCAATCAGCTCAATCACATGGTCAGGAGACTCTCATTTAATTAATAATACCACTTCATATTCATATAGCATTTTATAAATCTGAGATCTTTAAATTTGGCAGACATACTTTATCTGCAACAAAGAAAACAATCAGAATGTGGAATAAGATTTTAATGTGCAATGCTTTAATATATGAGAGCAAAAGACACCCATCACTGTTTTTTTTTCCCAGAAAAAGGGAAATGTGATTACCAAGCTTAAGTGTGCAGTATATTAAATGAAAATTCTGATCATAAAGAAAGGTAATATCTACTCAAAAGTATAATTTCTGTACTTTGAAAATCATCTCAGCAAGAATTATCTTCCCCTATCAAATTGTAGCACTTGTCAAAATCAACTGTAAAGCATCTCAAGGGCTCTTCTGAATCAACAAAACAGATGTATAGCGATGCGAGGTTGCGAGAAAAAGGAAATAACAGTGAACCAGAGGCCCATCAGTGCCCGCAATCTCTTGAACCCACACTTCACACAGTAGACACTGCAGGTCTTTGGGACACTACTCGTAAGAGGGAAATAAAAGGCTGATTCTTAATAATATGTAAAAATATGTAAAAATTATTTTCTTTCTGCTTTGCTGCTAGACATTTATCCTTTATTTTCCTAAATAGACCACAGACATGTAGCATGGCATTTTTTTGATCTACTAGTAATTATAAAAGCTTATGACTTAATTTGAGAAATCAGAATGTAAGGCTGTGGAAGACAAAAGGGGGGGTAATTATTTTATCATAGGTAAAATTTTGCTTTAATCAGATTCCTACTTTACCTTGCTCATCTGCAGGTATTCCTTTTTTGCTTGAGAGTGGATTTTCACATTTAGGACCAGAAGTTCTGAAGTCAGGCAATGGGGCTTAAATACTACCTCTGAATTCTACTGTGCAAATGTGGGTGAGTTAGTTAAATTCTCTGTGCCTTATATATAAAATGGAGATAATAACAGTTTCTAATTCATGGGGTTGTTTTGAGGTTTCCCTAAGATGGTAAAGTGTCAAAACTACTGTCTGATATTCAAAAGTCAAATATGATATTTAGGTTTTGTCTTGTCCATTAATAATCAGATATAATAGTTCACTCTTTGTTTAGTGACAATGATCAGTAATGTTTACTAAAGCACCCCAGCATATTGTAAGAAATGACTACAAACTTGAGTCTTCAATTTTCTTATAATTTGTATGCATATTTCAATACTAACAATGGGAGTCAACTTATTAAGCTAGCTAAATCTAGATAGTCACTTTTTTTTTTAAATCAAAAGTCATCCAGGTGGAGGGCCAATGTGGTTGATAATGGATAAAAATCATATGACTGATGTTATGATAATCGTGGTCCCATCACATGCACACCTGGCTTCTAGGTTGACTTCAGAACCCAACCACTCTGAAAGAGGCATGGTCATAAGACTATTATCCAATGGCATGATAGTGAAAAGCTTTTCATACAGGCATTCCACATATATCAGCTTTGAAAACAGTAGCCCCGTCGCCCCTACATCTCATTCCCTTTCTCTCAGGATTGTTGCTGGATATGGTGGCACATGAATGCCTATCATCTCAGTACTTGAGAAGCTGAAACAAAAGGATTGCAGGTTCAAAGCCAGCCTCAGCAACTTAGCAAAACCCTGTTCAAAATAAAGGTTAAAATAGTGCTGGGAGTGTAGTTCAGAGGTAGAACCTCCCTGGATTCAACCCCTAGTTCTACAGGCCAAAAAAAAAAGGGGGGGGGATTTTCATGAGGGGGAGTTGAGGAAGTGAGGACAGAGTATACAAATATACAAACTTAAGACTATGAAGATGCTCTTCAAAAAGGAGGCTATGAAAAGTCTGACACTGAGGAGTGAGAGAGCAAACACAAGATATCATCCTAGCAACCATTTCCCATCACTATTCCATAAGTGTTTCTTCCAGCCTCAAGATGGAATAACTCTTATAAACAATGTTATGGACCAAGCTTCTCAACACTCCTAAGAATCAGACCATTTTAGAGTCCTTCCAGACTTTTAGTCTTCTTTCCAAAGTAAATCCATCTCTATATCCAAAAGGAAAAATATATATCCAACCTACATAATCTATCATCTATCTATCTATCTATCTATCTATCTATCTATCTATCTATCTATCTATCTCCTATCATCTATCTAATGTTGACTGTGTTTTTAGGGTAGCCCCATAAGAAAACAAGACACTAATTCAATAATGAGAAGTGAAAGTTCAGCAAGTGACACTGCCCAAAAAAGAGGAGCAGAATTTTAATAGAGATTTGACTTAAGAGTCTCTTCCTTCTTGTTATATTTGATAAAAGGCACAGTTTTTAATTATACTGAATATATATTTCAAATAGATATTATTTTTATATGGAGGAACTTGTTATGGGACTTGGGGACTGATGGAGAATGGAAGAACCTCTCTCACCGCAGCTCCGTCTATTCCTTGGTTCCCACTGTTGGTCCCGCCATCATAGATCTTTAGAAATCTAGCTGGAGAAGATATCTTGAGGCACAGTACTGACAGGAAGTGGGTCTTAGAGTAGCTGACAAATGTAGAGAGGACGTTTAAAGAGTTCCATCTCCAATCTTTCTCTGCTTTGTCTTATATTCAATAAACATTTATTTGCAGAGCTTTTTTCTATATAAGAAACATTCTTATTTGAATATGATAAACAAGATCCTAGTTCTCATGGAACTTGCCTCCCAGTGGGGTTAGAAATTTAGCAACTTAGTAAACAATGGAAGTTTGAGGTAATTTCAAAGAATGGCAAGAACCATAACAAGAGATAAATTAGGGAAATGTGATATATCCCAGAGGTTACTTTGGGCTAGGTGTAGAGGAAAGGCCTTTTTAAGGAGATCAATATCCACATTAAACTCTGAATAACCAGAGTTACCCAGAAAGATAAAAATCTAGAGACAAAACTTTTCAGAGAGGTGGAACCCAGGTGCAATACCTCTGATGAAGAATCAAGCTTGGTATGTGTAAGCTATCCATCAATATAGACGTAAAATATGCACACACGTGTGTTTATTTACACACTCACTTTTCTCATTTGTTTTTCATCCACTATATTAAAATTTCAAATTAACATGTCCACATTCACTTGTCTTTAGGAAAAATGACTTTCAAATACAATATTTTAGTCCTTCTTACCCAGAAGATCAAGTATGAAGTCAATAATATCTTCTCTTGGACTACTCGTTTCCAAGTCTACTTGCCTTTGTTTTATATTTCATGAGAATTAACACCTGTGTTGTATGAAGAAAAACAACTATAAAGTACAGACTTCATCACTAATAGGCCAATGAGAAATAAATAAGTACCAGTAAAAATAAAAAGGGACATTTCTAAAATAATCTAGTTTTTAAAGTAGATGTTATTGATTTCATTGAGATGTTCCTGAGCTTATACATTAATAAAGTTCCTTGTGAACAACTCCCTAAAACATATGAACATATATAGATATCAAGATATAATTATTGGTAGGTTGTAATTTCTATACATCTAAAAGTAAATTTGGTGCACAGAAATTTGGAAAAAATATTGTATAATCAGTATATCTTAATAAGTGTCAGCTAGTTGCAGGCTTGGGAATAGATACACAGATTAGAGGTATTTCCTGACCTATAAGAGTTGATAAATTCAACAGAGGTTGAAAAATCATAAAACTTATTGTAAGAACTAAATAAAAGCAATGAACCACATCTAGAAGGAAAAGGTAACTAGTATTGATGTACTGTAAAGTTTATTGATATTTCACTTCCACATTTATTATAATCCTACGACGTTATCCCTTTATGGTAAGGCTTTTGAAAGTTTGTGCTTATTTCTTTCTATGATCTAAAAATAATAATGGAACAATTGGATAATCAAATGGGCTAAACTCAGTGGTGATGAGAACAACAAATGAGTTTAATGGTCTCTAATAAGTGCCTTTGAATGTGCTTTTAAACACTATCTGTGCTGAATGGTCACACTATAAACATATATCAGTGCTTTCTGTTCTCTGGAAAAACACTTTACATTGGCAATGAAACCCCAATGTGACCTCCAATTAGGTTCAACCCGATTGAATATGAACAGCTCAATATTGCACCGAGCTCCTGTCTTCTCCCATCCTCAAGACTCTGGTCTGACTGGAGGGCTAGACCTGGAAAAGTAAAGCCTGATTTGCCACCTCAGTCTCCTTGTTCTCTCTCTCTACCTGCTCATTCTCAATCCTTCTCAATCCATTGTCTTCTGATGTCAAGGCATAAGAAGTCATGTGAGGAATGGTGTAACATTTTTTTTGATTGATACTGATTTTGTTCTCTTTTACCTCCATCATGCTCTGAAGGGGTCATGTGCTCAAATGCTGGATTTTACATGGAACACAGATGGACTCCTTGGTGTTCCTCGTGAACATTTACACTGTACAGTTCTCAAGTTAGCGTCTAAACTTCTGTCTACATCCATTCATCCACTTCTTACAGTTAGTGACCCCTTTCCATGGCCAGGAGCCCTCTTAGTCAGGGAGGGACCCATTAAGTTTGCTTGACCCGGTCTCTTTTTGTGGATCCTACTTGCCACATAGGAAAAAACAGGACATCTTTTGGCAGCAAGCTGAGTTGCTGCCCTGTCTGTGGTCAAATTCCTGCTTTGAGAATACTCATAGCCAGAAGTTCTCATATTCCAAAGGATACAAATTGATGCTCCTAAGATCTTCCTCCTACCATATTCCACTCGGGCAGCAGCATGGGCACAGCTAAGAACAAATGCAGCTCTGAGAGCCTCCAGCAAGGTCAGCAGTGCCAGTTTCCCCTTCTTACCAGCAGCCTTTATTTCTAAGAGTATTTCTGTTGAGAGACTAACAATTGCTTAAAGGAATTTCTTCCCTGGCCTTTTCCCCAACTATGAGATGGGGTTGAAAATACACTAGAATGTCTCACTTTCTGCCAAATTTCCTCTTCGACAAAATTACGACTTTTGATTTTTTTAGCCTGGATGGAATGGTGGGGATGAGAGCAAAAAGACCAATTTAACTACCTTGCAGCAAATTCAAGACATGAGTGTTTGATAGCTTTTTGGCTGTTTGGGTTAGAATGTGGTAACACTTACTACTTATTGTCTATAGCATGGGCTTTAGCCCAAATTCTAAGACACAGGAAAGATCCCATTCAACGTCTTATGACACATGCTCTTTGAAAGTTTCAAAAAAGCACAAAGAAGAAAATTAAAATCACCTGTAATGCCTCCACTGCTAGTTTTTGTGTCAATGTCTATTATCCTTTCTAGCTGCATATAAAATGGATGTATGTAAATATTTGTATGTTCAGAATGATATTTTATAGGTCCTTTTAATCCTTGCCTTTCTACTGAAATATGTTCAAATAGAATTCATTGTTCTCATACAACATCATTTTCAGTTGTGCCTAGCTTTCCATTATTTCATGAAATTTGCAATCATGAGGGCACAGATTGTTTTGAGTGTTTCTATATGTGATGTTTGGTGAACATCATTGTTCATTAATTCATTTATCAAATGCATTTTTTTGGTACTACAGATTGAACTCAGGGGCTTTCTACCTCTGAGCTATACTCCCAACCCTATTTTTTTTTTTTGAAACAGGGCCTCACTAACTTGTGGAAGGCCTCACCAAGTTGCTGAGACTGGCTGCAAACCTGTGATACTTTTGTCTCTGACTCCCAAGTACTAGTATTACAAGAGTGTTCCCCCACCATACCCAGCTATCAAATGCATTTTGAGTGCCATTCTGTGCCAGACATTCATGTATGCTTGTAATCTAAGATGCAGAAGCTAGGGAGAAAGTGGGACATAAGAGGGACTGTAGACAAAGAAGGAGAAAAACTAAGATGAGCAAAAAGATGACTTAGCTGAAAGTGATGAGGAGGGGAGAGGGAAACACCCTAATACACATGATGTACTTCCACAATCATATCAAAGTCAATCACTAAACTGAACTTGAGAAAGAGGGAGTGGGAGGGACTGGGGAGTGGAGTGGGAATAGGGGAAGGGGTAAATGAGAAATGTATGCATGTATACCTCTACCAGCTTGTACATAACAAAGATGTATGTACAATGCACCAATTAAAAAAAAAGAAAAGAAATAATACAGAAGTGGCATGATTTGTGAGAGCAAGGGGGGAAAAGGAAACTTTTGTGGCAGTGAATAATTTCACTGTTTGACTATAGTGACAATTTCATGGGTATATACACATGTCAAAAGTTAACAGATTTTAGGTTTATAATGTGATTTTTTTTGTATTTTATTCATGCATGTATAAAGCTGTGAAAGAAAAAAAATCTAAAAAAGGGAGAAGACAATTTTTGTTAAGTGTATGTCAATACAATGAATATTTTGAAGTCCAAATTCAGAGAAATATGGGAGCATATAACAGGAGAAGGGTACCAGAGAATGCTTCACTGACATTTTAGAGGATAATGAAGCATGAATGAGAACTAGATCGGTTATAGAATGGGCAAAACAAGTGGACTGCAGGGGAAAATATTTCAGACAAATAAGAGAGGAAAAAAAAATCCTTGATCTTGAATTATGAAGAAGATAATGGAAAGTTCAGTGACTTCCTCCCCCCCTCAAAAAAAAGGCAAATAAAAAAGGTTATTTGAAAGTAAGAGATATAACAATGAGAAATAAAAACAGATAATCTGGAGAAACCAAAGCTAATAGAGATTTCCAGAATCATATTATATCCCAAGGGGAAAGACTGTTAAGCAAGATAGTGATTGTGTGTGTGTGTGTGTGTGTGTGTGTGTGTGTGTGTGTGTGTGTGTGGTTAAATATCACTGTAGTTGTATGTGGGACATGACTTGTGTATTTGGTTGTTGAACATAATTGAATATATGTTGTTACAATGCGCATCTTATTTTGGGGGGGCGGGGGGCTGTGTTATAAGACTATTGCATTGGTCTAGTCAACCCTGAGGTTGTGACTTGAGTTAGAATAGCTTCATGGATATTGGCCACAATAGACATTTTAATGGTAGACTTGTTCATACTTGATTGATTGTACCTGGTAGAGGAAGAAGAAAACTGGATGCCATGACTCCTAAGCTTTAAGTTAGAAAATCTGGTAGAGGATTGTCCCTTTTATTGAGGTTATTAACACTGTAAATAAAGTGAGCTTGAAGGAAAAAAAATTAGTTCAGTAGTAGAAACATTGAACTTGAGATATCTCCATGATAATGAAGTACAATATTCAAGTAAGCAGGTGGGTATTCTTGTCCTCAAATAGATGAGGTGGAGATTTTGCTTTCAAGAGATATCGGAGTAAATGTGATTGCTAAGGGAAAGAGAAATGACGCAGCTTTAGACTGTGCCTTTGAAAACTCTAACATTTACTGTATTCATAGAAAGAGGAGTAAGCAAAGGAATGTGAAAGCCATCAGTCATAGATCAAGAAGAAAACTGGTGGTAAATAAAGAGCTAGGAGGTAACTTTCTAACAAGTCAAATAAGAGGAAGACTAGAAATTGCCCACATTAAATTTCATGCATAAAAGTATATTATTTTCCTATTGTTGTAACAAATCAGGACAAACTGGGCTGAATAAAAAACACAAGTTTATTTTCTTACTATTTTAGAAACAAGAAGTCTGAAATCAACTTCAAGGGATTAAAGAGAAGGTGTCAGTAGGGCTCATTGCTTCTGAAGACATTAAAGGACAGTCTGTTTCTTTGCCATTTCTAGCTTCTAGATACCAACTACATACAGTTCTTAGCTGGTGAGACTTCCTCAAATTGCTCCAGCCTCTTGCCTGTGTCTGTCTCTGGCTCTTGTCCTGTAACATTTTCTTCCTCTGCCTTCCTCTTCTAATGACACAGGTGGTTATATCATTTTGCCTACCGGGTCATCCAAGATACTGTCTCCATCTTAAAATCTTTAATCACATTTTCAAGGTCCTTTTTGCTATCTATGGTAACATATTCATAGTCTCAGAACTGGGACATGAGCATCTTATGGAGAGGTGTTATATAGTTGGCCACTGAGATCATTGGAGAAATATTAAATAATTAATATATTCCAAGTTAGAAGGGGTTGAAGACAATGTGAGAGATAAGAGCAATGAAGAAAACAAGTGCAAACAACCTTGCAAAAATTTTACCATAAGTGGGAAGGACAGAGAGAAATTGGAAGATAGAAGATAAATGTTTATATGCTGGTGGGAAAAGTCTAAAGAACAGCAGAAGATGACAACAGAGGAAAGAGAAGAGATAAGAATTGCTCAATTTTTTTTTTTTTTTGAGAAAGTCAAAGGGCTTTGATGAGAATCCAGGAAATACATCCATTTCTTCAAAAGCATTCTGAAATAATTTAAGAATAGAAACCTATAACTGTGAGGATAGCTTTCCCCTCTCTCTCCCTCTCTCCCTCCCTCCCTTCCTTCCTTCCTTCTTTCCTTCCTTCCTTCCTTCCTTTTGTTATTCCAATTTAGTCTTGTTGAAACCAAGGATCTAATTTTATAAAACAAAGTGAAAAATGTGTTTGATATCACAGTTTGGAGGGTCATAAGTGGTTGTGTAGGAAATCTGTATTTTAAAGTATGCAACAAGGCTGACAATGGCGGTGCATGCCTGTAATCTCAGCTACTTGGCAGTCCAAGGTGGAAAGACTGCAAATTTGAGGCCAGACTGGGCAATGTAGGGAGAGCTCCATTTAAAAAAAAAAAAGAAAGAAGAAAGATGTATGTAATATAGCATCATTAAAAGTACAAAAGAATGCCATTCTACCTGGAGTGAGATGGAATCTCAGAATAGTTTTGATTTGCATTTTCCTAATGTTGAACATTTTTTCATATATTTATGGTCACTTATACCTCTTCTTTGGAGAAATGTATATTCAGTTCAACTGACCTTTTTTGAATGGGTAATTTTTGTGCATGTGTTAATTTTTTAAGTTCTTTATATATTCTAGACATTAATTCTTTATCAGAGATATAGCTGGCCAAGATTTTCCTCTTTTCTGTAAGCTATCTCTTCAGGATTTTGATTGTTTCCCTTGCTGCTCAGAAGCTTTTTAATTTGATGCTTTCCCACTTATTGATTCTTAGCTCTATTTCCTGAGCTTTGGAGGGGTCTTATTGATGAAGTCTGTACCAGTGCCTATATGTTGGGGAATTAGAACTATGTTTTCTTCTAGTAAGTACAAAGTGTCTGGTCCAATTTCTAGAATATGAGCAGTAACTAATGTTGGGGAAGATGTGAGGAAATAGGAAGTCTTATACACTGTTGGTGGGAGTGTAAATTAGTATATCCACTTTGGAGATTACTATTGAGGTTCCTCAAAAGACTAGGAATAAAACCACCATATGACCCAGCTATATCACTCCTCAGTATCTTTCCAAAAGAATTCAAGTCAGAATATTATAGTCATGTATTCATATCTGTGTTTATTACAGAATAATTCACAATAGTGAAACTATGGAACCAATCAAGGTATCTGTGAACAGATGAGTGAATAAAGAAAATGCGATATATATATATACACATAATGGCATTTTACTCATCCATAAAGAAGAACAAAATTATGTCATTTTCAGGAAAATGGATGGAACTAGAAAATATTATGCCAAGTGAGATTAGCCAGTCTCAGAAAGTCAAGGGTCATATATTTTCTCTCATATGTGGAAGCTAGAACAAAAATAGAAAGCAAAAGGGACTTTAAGAAAATGGAAATAGAAACCAGCAGATTTGTGGAAGGGAACTAGGGGAAGAGAGTGGGGAGGGGAAAAAGGAGGCTTGATGAAGGAAACAGTTCAAATAGTGCTATGCTATGTCCATACATGAAGGCCCCACTACCAGACTCATTAACATGTACCAGGTGTGGGGTGAATCACATCAGGTTCAGTAAGCATGTATGCATGTATTGCTTTGAACCTCACTATGATGTATAATTACAATGTACCAATAAAATTATATTTTTAAAGAGTACAGAACAGTGACAAAATATGTACCTAGTGCTTTACATATTATCTCTTTTTAGGTACTTCTCAAAAAACTGCAGAAGTATTCTGCTATATATGAGTCAAATTATTATTTAGCTATGGTAAGTGATCTGTGAAAATCATTATGCTAAAAGAGATTTGAACTAAGGTGGGAGAAGGATATGGAGTTATGGGAGAGCAGTTACGAATCTGGTACACTGGTTTGGTGTTAGCTGAAAGATGACATTAATTGCAGTATATTCAAGGGCATTGAAAAGAGAAAATGGGGTGGGGCCAGAGACATTTTAGATACGTACTCATTAGTATTTTGGATTTAAGATTGCATTTGATGTGAGAAAATTGAAACTTTAGCTACTGTTTCCCAAGGATAAAATGGGTATGGTCATAGTTTTCAACTGTAAAGCTTTGCATATAGTTTTCTAATTATCATTTTGAACAATTTAAGTGAAACGTATGTTCAATATAAGAAAAATTAAAACTACATTGTAGTAAGAGGGAAGAAAAACTTTTCATAATGTTCTAATACCCATTGACAGTTACTCTTAATACTTTGGTACATTCCTGAACTTTAAAAACATTTTCATAAGCCGGGCGTAGTGGCGCATGCTTGTAATCCCAGCATTCGAGGGGCTGAGACAGGAGGATCTGGGTTCATGGCCAGCCTCAGCTACCTAGTGAGGCATTCCACAACTTAGTGAGACCCTGTTTCAAAATAAAGAATAAAAAATAGGGCTAGGGGCGTAGCTAGGAGGTAGAATGCCCCTGAGTTCAATCCCCAGTACTACAAAAAAAAAAAAAAAAAAAAAAAACCACACACATTTTCATATATATTTGAAGGATTCTTTTAAAAAGTATTTTGTCATTGGCTATCATTATACTCCAGATAAAAATTATAGCTTGACTTTTATATTTTCCATTGAATTATCATTGTTTTTCTTTATCATTATATAGGCTTTATACTTCCTGCCTAATATTCCATTGTCTGGGTTTCTATTTATTTACCTACATGTTTAATCACATACATATGTTTTTTGTGGTGCTGACATTTGAACCCAGAGTCTCACATGTGGTAGTCACATGTGCTATCACTGAACAACACCTACAGCATATTCTGCTTTATTTTATTTTATTTTATTTTATTTTATTTTGCGGTACTGGGGATTGAACCCAGGGGCAGTCTACCTCCAAGCTATACCCTCAGTCCTATTTTTTATTCCTTTTATTTTGAAACAAGGTCTCACTAAGTTGCAGAGGGCCTCACTAAGTAGCTGGGGTTGGTCACAAACCTCCAGTCTTAGCCTCTCAAGTACTGGGATTACAAGTGTGCACCACCATGCCTGTCCTGTTTTATTTTTAAGGAAAGCTTTTATGTGCATTTTTTTATCTAGAATTACATCCTTACAATAGATTATCAAAATTTGCATCAAATATCTAAGATATACAAAGAACTCAAGAAAATCACAGCCAAGAAAACAAATAACACAATTAAAAAATGGATCTAAATAGACACTTCACAAAAGAAGAAATACAAATGGCCAATAAATGTATGAGGAAATGTTCCACATCATTAGCAATCAGAGAAATGCAAATCAAAACTACCTTGAGATTTCAGCTAACCCCAGAGTGGCAATCATAAAAAACATGAACAACAACAAATGCTGGCAAGGATGTGGAGAAGTGGGAACTCTAATACATTGTTGGTGGGACTGCAAACTAGTGAAACCACTTTGGAAAACAGTATGGAGGGTCCTCAGATGAATGGGAATGAACCTACCATAGGATCCAGCAACACCACTTCTGGGTATCTACCCAAAAGAAAGGAAACCAAACTATCAGACCAACGCATGTGTATCTATGTTTATAGCTGCACAATTCACAATAGCCAAACTATGGAACCAGCCAAGATGTCCATCGACAGATGAATGGATTACAAAACTATGGGATATGTACACAATGGAATTTTACTCAGCCATAAAGAAGAACAAAATCATGTTATTTGCAGGGAAATGGATGCAACTGGAAAACATTATGTTAAGTGAGA